>PVJI01002344.1:0-147538 GCA_004026765.1 Micronycteris hirsuta
TCTATACCTGCACTAACCAGTAGAGTAGTCATTAGTCATATGTGGGTATTGATGACTTGAAATGTGGCTGGAGAGATTGAGAAACTGAATTTTAAACTTTGCATAATTTTAATTATTTTGACTTTAAATTTAAAAAGTGATCCCCAATTCAGTTACTTGAAAATTTGAAGTATGCTTGTAACAACTCAATTATGAAAATCTACATTTTAAACCATAAATTTCATTAAATACAAATAAAAATTAAGTTGTCTGATGAAATATTAGGATTTGAACAGAGATGTATGCTAAGTGTAAAATACACATCAGATTTGGAAGACGTAGTACAAAAAAAAAGGTCATGTACAATACCTCATTGACTTTTTTGTGTATAGTTTGCATGTTGAAATTATAATATTTGGATAAGTCAATATAAATAAAACATCATAAAATTCATTTTGCCTATTTGTTTTTACTTGTTTTTTAATGTAGTACCAGCACATCTTTTAAATTTTATTTTATTTTTTCTGAACCATATTTTCTTTTTTACCCTTATTATATAATTTTTTCATTACCATTTAGTCCCCTTTTACCTACTGCCACCAGCAATCACCACACTGTTGTCCATGTCCATGAGCCCTTTTTCCTATTTGCTCAATCCCTCCACCCCCTAATATTTCCCACCCTCACGAGCTGTAATTTGTTCTCCATCTATGAGTCTGTCTCTGTTTTGCTTGCTAGTTCAATTTGTTCATTAGATTCCACATATAAACGAAATAACTTGGTATTTGAATTTCTGTGAGTGGCTTATTTCATTTAGCCTAATATTCTCTGGTTACATCCATACTGTTGCAAAGGGTAAAATTTTCTTCTATTTTACAGCTGAGTAAAATTCCATTGTGTAAATGTCCCATAGCTGTTTTATCCACTCATCTATTGATGGACACTTGTGCCGCTTCCATATCTTGGCAATTGTAAATAACACTGCAGTGAACATAGGTGTGCTTATGTTCTTTTGAATTAGTGTTTTGGGTTCCTCTGGATGTATTCCCAGAAGTAGGATCACTGGACAAAAAGGTAGATACATTTTTAATTTTTTGAGGTATCTCCATACTGCTTTTCATAGTGGCTGCACCAGTCTGTATTCCCACCATCAGTGCAAAAGCATTCTCTTTTCTCCACATCCTCACAACACTCATTGTTTTTGATTTATTGAGGATAGGCATTCTGACGGGTGTGAGATGGTATCTCATTGTGCTTTTAATTTGCATTTCTTTGATGATTTGTGAGGTTGAACATCTTTACATACATATGTCTATTGGCTATCTGTATGTCCTCATTAGAAGAGTATGTATTCATACCCTTTGTCCATTTTTTAATTGAGTTGCTTGTTTTTTAGTGTTGAGTTTTGTAAGTACTTTATAAGTTTTGGATATGAACCCCTTATCAGAGGTATTGGCAAATATGTTCTCCCATTCTGTGGGTTGTCTTTTTATTTTGTTGACAATCTCCTTTGCTGTGCAAAAACTCTTTAGTTTGATGAAGTCCCGCTTGTTTATTTTTTCTTTTGTTTCCCTTGCCTGGGGAGATATAGCCAATAAAATTTTTTTCCAAGCAATATCTGGGATTTTGCTGCCTATGTTTTCTTCTACTATTTTTATAGTTTTGGGTTGAACACTTAAGTCTTTGATCCATTTTGAATTTATTCTTGTGTGTGGTGTAAGAATATGGTCTAGTTTCATTTTTCTGCATGTATCTGTCCAATTTTCGCAGCATCATTTATTGAATAAACTAGCACATTGTATGAGCTTGCTTCCTCTGTTGAATATTAACTGACTATAAAAGTGTGCATTTATTTATTGGCTTTCTATTCTGTTCCATTGACCTATGTGTCTGTTTTTATGCCAGTAACAGGCAGTTTTGATTACTATGGCCTTGTAGTATAGTTTGACATCAGGTAACATGATTCCTTCAACTTTGTTCTTCTATCTCAGGATCATTGTTGCTATGCAGGGCCTTTTCTGGTTCCATACTTATTTTTGAAATATTTGTTCTAGCTCTGTGAAATATGTTGTTGCAATCTTGGTAGGAATTGTATTGAATCTATAGATTGCTTTGGGTAGTATCAACATTTTAATGATGTTAATTCTTCCTATCCATGAACATGGTATTGTGCTTCCACTTATTTATACCTTCTACATTTTTTTTTCTTCAGTATCTTATAATTTTCTGAGTGTAGGTCTTTTCCACCCTTGGTTAGATTTATTTATAGGTATTGTATTCTTTTAGAAGCAATTGTGAATAGGACTGTTTTCTTAATTTCTCTTTCTGTTAGTTATTGGCATATAAAATGCAACTGATATCTGTATATTAATTTTGTATCCTGCTACTTTGATGAATTAATTCATTTATCTGTTCTAGTAGTTTCTTGGTGGAATCTTTAGGGTTATCTATGTATGATATCACATAATCTTCAAATAAAGACAGTTTTACTTCTTCTCTTCCAATTTGGATGACCTTTATTTCTTCTTCTTGTCTGATAGCAGTGGCTAGGGCTTCCAGTACTATGTTGAATAAGAGAGGTGAAAGTAGACATCCCTGTCTTGTTCCCAATCTTAAGGAGAACACTTGTAGCTTTTCTCTGTTGAGTATGATGCTGGCAGTGGATTTTTCATTTGTGGCATTTATTAGATTTAGGTATGTCCCCTCTATTCCCACTTTGCTGAGAGTTTTTTTTTATCATAAATGGGTGATAGATTTTATCAAAAGCTTTTTCTGCATCTATTGATATGATCATGTGGTTTTTATCCTTCGTTTTGTTTATGTGGTGATTCACATTTATTGATTTACAAATGTTGCACCATCCTGGTATTTTTGGAATAAATCTCATTTGATCATGATATATGATCTTTTTCATAATTGCTGTTTTCAGTTTGCTAAATTTTTTTTGAGGATTTTAGCATCTATGTGCATCCATGATATTGGCCTATAATTTTCTTTCTTTGTTGTGTCTTTATCTGGTTTTTGAATTAGGATAATGCTGGCCTCATAAACTGAGTTTGGGAGCCTACTCACCTCTTGAATTTTTTTGAAATAGTTTGAGAATGAGACATGTTAGTTTTTGGAATGTTTGGTAGAATTCACCAGTGAAGCCATCTGGTCCAGGGCTTTTGTTGTTGCCAGTTTTTTTTTTTTAATTTCTTCAATTTTACTAGGTGTAATCTGTCTATTTAGAGTCTCTGGTTCTTCCTGATTTATTTTGGGAAGAACTGTATGTTTCTAGGAATTTATCCATTTTGTCCAGGTTGTCCAGTTTGTTGGCACATAATTGTTCATATTTTCTTACAATCCTTTATATTTCTTTGGTCTCAGTTGTTATTTCTCCTCTTTCATTTCTGATTTTATTTATTTGAGTCTTTTCTCTTTTCTTCTTCATGAGTCTGGCTAAAGGTTTGTCAATCTTGCTTATCTTTTCAAAGAACCAGCTCTTGAATTCATTGATATCTTGTATCACTTTTTTAGACTCTATTTCATTTATTTCTGCTCAAATCTTATTTATTTCATTATTTCTACTCACTTTGGGCTTTGTTTGTTTTTCCTTTTCAAGTTCCTTTAAGTATGAAGTTAGATGTTTATTTGATTTTTTTCTTATTTTATGAGATAGGCCTGTAATGCTATGAATTTGCCTCTTAAGATTGCTTTCCTAGTGTACCCCAGATTTTGGATTATGTCCTCATTTTCACTTGTTTGAAGGTATCTTTTGATTTCTTCCTTGATTTTGTTTTTGACCCATTTATTGTTTAATAACATGTTGTTTAGCTTCCATAACTTTCAGTGTTTTCCAATGTTCTTATGACTGATTTCTAGTTTCATAGCATTTTGTTCAGAGAATATGCTTGCTATGATTTCAATATTCTTAAATTTATTGAAATTTGTTTTGTGTCCTAGAATGTGGTCTATCCTAGAAAACGTTCCATGTGCACTTGAAAAGTATATTTTGCTGATTTGGGGTGAAATGCTCTGGAGATGTGGATTAAATCCATTTGATCTAGTGTATCCTATAAAGTTGCTGTCTCCTCGTTGATTTTCTGCCTGGAAAATCTGTCCATTGAAGTGTTAAAATCCTAAGTATGACTGTATTTCTATTGATCTGTCCTTTTATGTCCATCAAGATTTGCTTTACATACTTAGGTTCTCCTACAGTGAGTGTGTAAATATTTACTTGGGTCATATTGTCTTGCTGGATTATTCCCTTTATCATTATGTAATGCCTTTCTTTGTCTCTCACTATAGCCTTGGTTTTAAAGTGTGTTTTGTCAGATATGAGTACTGCTACCCACTTTTTTGTTTTCCTTTCCATTTGCATGAAATATCTTTTTCTAACTCTTTACTTTTAGTCTGCAGGTATCTTTTGATCTGTGATAGGTATCTTGGGGGCAGCATATACACAGATCTTGTCTTCTTATACATTCAGGTACCCTCAGTATTTTGGTTGGAGTATTTAAATCATTTACATTTAAGGTGATTATTGATAGATACATATGTAGTGCCATTTTATTGTTAGACTATTTTCCTCTGTTTCTTTTACTTTCTCTTTTTCTTCTCCTTAAATCAAGCCCTTTAATATTTGTTGCAGTACTGATTTAGTATTAACAAACTCCTTAGCTCTTAATTGTCTGGGAAGCTCCTTATTTCTCCTTTGATTTTAAATGATAGCTTTGCTGTGTAAAGTATCCTTTATTGTAGGTCCTTGCTTTTAATCACCTTGAATATTTCATGCCACTCCCTTCTGGCCTCAAATTTTCTGATGAGTAATCAGATGAGAGTCTAATTGGTGTTCCCTTGTAGGTAACTGCCTGTTTTTCTCCTGTGGCTTTTAGTATTCTCTCCTTATCTTTAAGCCTTGTCATTTTAATTTTGATGTGTCTTGGTGTAGGCCTCTTTGGATCCAAATTGTCTGGAACTCTCTGAGATTCCTGGACTTGTGTGATTTTTTCCTTCTCCAGTTTAGAGATATTTTCAGTCATTATTTCTTTAAATAGGTTCTCAGTTCCTTGATCACTCTCCTTTCCTTCTGGTATCCCCATGATGCTGATTTCATTATGCTTCATGTTGTCTCCTCATTTTTTAAAATTATTTTTTCTTTTTGCTGCTCTGCCTTGGTATTTTTTTCTACCTTGTCTTCCAAAATATTGATTCAATCCTCTACTTCATCTAACCTACTGTTTGTTTCTTCCAGTGTATTATTTTTATCAGATATTGCATTCTTTTTTTCTGAATGATCCTTTTTTACGGTTTCTATGCCTTTTTTCATTATACTGAGTAACCTCATAATCATTACTCTAAGCTCTATTGATAAATTGCTTACCTCCTTTTCATCTAGTGCTTCTGGAAAATTCTCTTGTTCTTTCATTTGGGGCTGTTTCTTTGTCTTTGCATTTTGGCTACCTCTTTGTACTTTCTGCCTTAGATGTTAAACCAATCAGCCATTAAACCTCTCAGTTGTTAATATAATCAATGTCATCAGCACCAAAGAATGGGGCAGTATAATTCCTTTGGGCAGGGCTCTTGCTTATCATCATGTAATGACATTCAGAGAGAGGGCTCTGCTTGAGAGAGATGGCTTTAGCGGTATGGGAAATGATGCAGCACATGGATCCTGGTGTCTGTTCCCTCAGTTCTTTCCCCAGAGCCACCAACCCCAGACCATTTTCAAGGGTGTCTACTCCATTTAGCCCTCCCTTTGTGGGCACCCAGGGTAAGTGGCTGGAAACATAATTTTGTGCTTTGACCCTTTAAGAGGCTCTCTGTGTCTCTAGCTATCTCTCTCTGGCCAACATAACCTCTTCTGCTTTTCACAGCTAGATGTTATGTGGGTTCCTTTCTGGCCCTGGTGCTGTAGGTTAGGGAGCCCAGCTTGAGGTTTAGACCTCACACTTCTCAAGGGCACCCCCGACCACAGCCACTGAAACATCCTTCATGCATATGGGAGCTTAGCTAGCCCTTTTGCATCTCCTATGTACTCCCAACCAGTCACATTGTTGTGTTTTTTTCTGTCTGTCTTTGGTTATAAGGCATCTCTCTGGCTAGTATTCAGTTGGTTATTCAAGATGATTTCTCTACAATATTGTTATAATTCTAGATTTGTCCTGGGAGGAGGTTCTTGCAGCTTCCACTTACACCTCTATCATTTCGGATTCTCGCTGACAATTTATTTTAAATGATCAATCAAATTGATAACTCTCTAGACAAACTGTGTGGATGGAAAGAAACTGTTTTTTCATTCAAACATAAGGCAGAGACCTTCATATGATGCTCAACTCTAAGGCTTGTGGTTCCAAACATTCAGTCTTTGACCCACGTCTCTTTAAGTCACTGCTGCTCAGACATTCAAATTGGGCTGAGACTGTTTTAACCATTTTCTTTCCTAATATTATCTACAAAATTCAAATGAGACAACAAAAGTTATGGCTCCAGTTCCAGTACATTTTAAATAACCTATGTGAATCACACCGAATTTATATTGGATGGCACTGTTTTAGATCCTCTAACCATATTCTCTGTGCATATGAAATATTAGTAAGAACTATGATGGAGATATACATAGGTTACTGAGGGCATGCAGAAGGTGCAAATAATTCTGCATGGAAATTTTGACAACTGACAGTGACCTGAGGGTACAATTGGGAAAAATAAAGAGAAAAGGAGCTTGTGATGTCCTATTCACTCATTTGGCAATTATTTTGAGAAGTTTGTATCATTACTGGGTATATGATGATACATTTAGCAAGCTGTGCTTTTTAAGTGGAATTCATTTATTTTTTATTAATATTTTATTATCGATACTTTTAAAATGTAATTGGAGATGCCCTGCGTAGGTTGCTCACTTGGTTACAGCAATTGTCCTGATAAGTCAACATTGCAGGTTCAATCCCTGGTCAGGGCATGTACAAGTATCAACCAATGAATGCATAAATAGTGAAACAATGGATCTAAGTTCCTCTCTCTCTCTCTCTGTGTCTCCCTCTCTTTCTCTGCCTTCCTCTCTATCTCTACAATCAATAAAAAAAGAAAAAAATAACTAAAATGCTGTTGGAAAACCACATGCAAAAGAATGAAAGTAGATTACAATTTGTTTTCATGTACAAAAAATAACCCAAAATAGGTCAAAAAACCTAAATATAAGATCTGAAAAAATAAACTAAGTAGAAAAAAAGATAGGCACTACACTTATGGATCTTAGTCTTAGAGAAGATTTTATGAATTTGACCTCAAAGACAAGAGAATTAAAGGCAACAATAAATTTTGGGACTATATAAAACTTAAAAGCTTTGCACAGCAAAAGAAACCACCAACGAAACAAAAAGGCAACCAACCAAATGGAAGAACGTATTTGCGAACAATTGCTTCTATAAGAAGTTAATATCCAAAATATGTAAAGAACTCATACAACTCAACACCAAACAAAAAAAAATCTAAATAGAAAATGGGCAGAGGACCTGAACAGTTTTTAAAAATGATATAAGATATATCAGAAGATATACAAATGGCCAACAGGTATATGAAAAGATGATCAACTTTACTAGCTATTAAGAAAACACAAAGGAAACTATACTAAGATACTACTTTACACATTTTAGAATGGTTATTATCAACAAGACAGGTAATAACAAATGTTGGATAGGTTGTATAGAAAAATGAACCCTCATTCACTGCTGGTGGGAATGCTAATGGGTACAGCTACTATGGAAAACAGTATGGAGCTTCCTCTAAAAGTTAAGAATCATTACCCTATGACTCTTAATCCCTTTTCTGAGTATGTACATGAAAAATAAAAAAAAACATTTATTTGCAAAACTATATGCACAAAAGATATATGTTCATTGTAGCATCATTCATGGTGACCAGGACATGGAAACAACCAAAGTGTCCCTTGACAGATGACCGGATAAAGAAGATGTGGTCCATATACACTATGGAATACTACACAGCCATAAGAAAAGATGAAATACTATCATTTGTTACTGCATGAATGGACTTTGAAAATTTTATGCTAATTGAAATCTGTTATAAAAAGTTAAGAATCATATGATTTCACTCATGTGGGATATAAAACTGAAAGTAAGAAATGAACAAACAAGAAAACAAACAAAAACTCCTAGACTCAGACAACAGTATGGTGGTTACCAGAGGAAAGAGGTGTGAGGGGAAGTAAAGAGTAAAGGGGGCCAGATATATGGTGACGCAAGACGATTTGACTTTGGGTGGTGGGCACACAATGCGATGTACTGATCATGTATCATAGAAATGTACACATGACACCTATATAATCTTATTAACCAATGTCACCACACTAAATTGAATTTAAAATGCATTCTCTGTCCTCTCTTCTTTTACTGTGAAACCATAAGCCCCAAACACCACAACATGATCTCTACTGAATTATGGCAATTGCATTTTAACTTCTATCCATGCTTCATCCCTACACCACCACTTACCAACACGCACACACACACACACACACACACACACTCTTAGGGTCTATTTTCAACACTAAATCTAGAGTAATCCTTTTAAAATGTAATACAAATCATCCCACCATACACCTCAAAACTCTCTAGTGCATGGGTCCTCGACCCCCAGGCCATGGACTGGTACAGCAGAAAGTAAGTGGCAGGCAAGTGAGAGAAGCTTTAACTGTGTTTACAGCCACTCCTCATCGCTAGCATTACCTCCTGAATTCCACCTGCCCTCAGATCAACAGCAGCGTTAGATTCTCATGGGAGTGTGAACCCTACTGTGAACTGTGCATGCAAGGATTCTAGATTGCACACACTAGAATGCCTGATAATCTGAGGTGGATCAGGCATGGATAATCGAATGCCTGATAATCTGATGTGGAGCTAAGGCAGTGATGCTAGTGCTGGAGAGCAGTTGCAATTATATATTATTATTAGCAGAGAGGTCTGACTGAATAGAGACCATCATAAATCAGTTGCTTGTAGACTCATATCAAAACCCTATTGGTGAGTGGCAAGTGGCAATGAAGCTGCATCTGGTGGCAGGCTTTATAGTGGCTAGTGAGTTGATGTACTTCAATTGTACAGCTGCATCTGGCGGCAGGCTTTAAGTCAGAATCTGACACTTATTTTAGGCTGCGGTGGGCCCGTCTATTATTTTATTTGCCATTTCTGTCTTTTTCTCGCATTGCACACTTGTCTCAGTCACAGTTTTGGTAAGCTCACAGGCTACCCCTAACATGTGGTGAGTTGTATGATTATTTCATTATATATTACAATGTAATAATAATATAAATAAAGTGCACAATAAATGTAATGTGCTTGATTTATCCCCTGCCCCAGTCTGTCAAAAAATTGTCTTCCACAAAACTGGTCCCTGGTGCCAAAGAGGTGGGGGATCACTATGCTAGTGGCTTCTTATGTCTTGTAGAATAAAATTAAAATTCCTTATAATGGCCTCTACCATCAAAGATCTGGGCATCTGGTTACAAAAGCTCTCTCCTAGACTCCGCCAACCAGAACCCTGGTCCTTGTTCTTCTCTCTGGTTCGCTCTTCTCAGACACACCTGTTTTTCACAGTATTCACTTTTTCCAGGTCTCTGCCAAAATGCCCCCCTTACTAAAGGGGCTTTTCTTGAACTCCCTACTGAAAATAGAAACTGTTCCTTACTCTATCCCCTGGTGTACTTGATAAATATATGAAATACTATGTATTTACTTCATATTTTATTGTATATAGCTACCCATTCTCACTAGTCTACAAGGTTTCTGAAGAGAGGGTGTTTTGCTTTTTGTATTCACTGTGCACACCACTGACTGACTAGAAGAGGGCTTGTTACATAGTAGGCAAGCAGTAAATATTATAAAACAATAATTTAAAAACTATAGGAAAGTCTGGTGTCATGGTAAAAATGTTTAAGTTATAATGATCAGTAAGCTAAATGGCAATGTCAGTATTTCGTTGAGCTGGTAAATATGAATATTCTTTCACCTACAATATATTAACATAAAGCTTTCATTAATTTTTAGAAATTTATAATACAGAAAAACTTAATATCAAAGGATCTTTAAAAATATGAACAATAGCGCCCGGCTGGTGTAGCTCAGTGGATTGAGCGCGGGCTGGGAACCAGAGGGTCCCGGTTCGATTCCCAGTTGGGGCACATGCCTGGGTTGCGGGCCAGGTCCCCAATGAGGACCATGTGAGAGGCAACCATACATTGCTCTTTCTCCCTCCCTTCTCCTCTCTCTGAAAATAAATAAATAAAATCTTAAAAAAATATGAACAATAAAGTAATTAGAATATATACATTTATAGCATTGCTCTTGTTTAGTAGGATGAAAAAAATTAAGAATTAGAAAGTGAATGAAAATGAATGAAATTTATTTTGAAGTGCAAACTGAGGACAGGGACTAAAAGGTGAAAATGTTTCTGAAGCCCTATTTAGTACATTAAACAAAATTGGATACAATTTTTAAATTTTCAGATATACTCAGATATAAACGTAAATGTTTTCTAAATTTAAAAATATTTGGAATACTTTAAACCTTTCATGTTTACAAAGTTTCCCCCCAAAGTTTATAGCTATTTTCATGAACTATTAGAGCATAATACTTTCAAGATGCAGAGGACAGGCTGAAGTTTATGCCTAGATTAATAAAGAAACAAGGATATAGTATCCGTGGGCTGTGAGGAGATGATAATAACAGGGAAGGTGAACTCAGAAAAAAAAGAAGCCCAGTTAATCAACTTTAAAAGTTTATTAAAGTATTTATAGACAAACACACACAAACCTAAAATGTGTGAAGTTTAACGAATACTTATACACTGAATATATTCATAAAAACCACCACTCAGAAAAAGAGCTGTGTTAGCACTCCAGCATTGTCCCTTTATATTCCTTTCTAATCACTTTCCCTGCCTCAAAGGATAATTATTACCTTGCAATGGCATAGATTAATTTTTCCTGTTTTTATATTTCACAGAAATAAGATAACTACATACTTTTTAAGTCTGGTTGCTTTCATTCAGCATTTTATTTTTGAGAATCAATTTAATATAGCCACAATTTATTCACCATTCAACCACGGATAGATGATTGGATAGTTTCCAGTTTGGGGCTATTGCAAATAAAGGTGCTATAAACATTCTAGCACATATTATGATTATGTGTGTAGTGTATGTACTCATACACCTCATATGTATGTTAGGCATATTACCAGAATTGTATATTTGTGTATTTTAAATTAATAATTGTATATTTGATGGTATTTATTGTGGTAGTAGAACCTTGAATTAATGCAAATAATTCAGAATAGTATCTGGAAAATGTTTAATAAATGCGAGTTATTATTAGTAGCAATATTACCTGAGATTACCAGACTAAATGTTATTTAACAATATAGCAAAGCAGTTAAATATTTAAACCCTAATATGAATAAACCTGATTCAAAATCTTTATTGTGTCACTTCCAAGCTGGCATACTAATTAACCATTTTCAGTCTCATTTTATTGACTGTAAAATGTACAAACCATAGGCTGTTGTGAGTGATTAAGAAGAAAGCATCAATGTGAAGACTTCGCACATGCCAAGTACTTAAAAGATGTTGAATAAAAGTTAGGAATTATTAGTACATTATGTAATTAATAGAAATGCTAATGTGATCATCCTTTTAAAAAAGATTTTATTTATTTCTTTTTAGAGAGAGGGGATGGGAAGGAGAAAGACAGGGTGAGAAATATCAATGTGTGGTTGCCTCTCATGCACAGCCTTCTGGGGACCTGGCCCACAACCCAGGCATGTGCCCTGATTGGGAAATCAAACCAGGAACCCTTTGGTTCACAGGCTGGTGCTCAGTCCACTGAGCCACATCAACCAGGGCTAATGTGACCATCTTTTACTAAAACTATGTCTTTATAATGAACCATATAAATTTAAACAGAGGTGATTCTTAATATCTTAGTGCTTTCCCTGGATTTAGAGATGTGTTGTTCTAGAAACCTCCTATCTCTTACCAACTTCATGTGCAATTCTTTTTAACTTGAAACTTTTTCACATGTGATACCAAATCTTTCTAAACTTTTACATCAGCTTATAAAATCCAGATAACAAAGAGTTAGTATATAATAACTAGATTCAACTATGATATTATTTCTTTGATTTTAAAGTGTATGAAAGGTTGCTTATTATGCTAAAATTAATACTGAGCGTACCTGAAAGTAGACACTGAAAATAGCATTACTGAGAGGTACATCCTAGGGCTTATAAAAGCTAATTAAAATTCTGCCCAAACTAATATTTCAAATTACTATATTTAAGCTGTATTCATTTGAAAGATAGAGGCATAATTCATTGTTTAACTAAAGCTCGCTATTGCATTTTCTCAAAGAAAAATCCATAATGTGTTGTCCTTTAAAACAAATCCCTGGGTTTTATTACAGTAGTAAAAGAAACCAATATATATGACAGTGGATTTTCTCAGAGAAAGGGATTTTTTTCTCTTACACATTAATAAAACGAGGCACATATATTTCTTGGAGTTTGTGTGAAATAAAAAAGAGCGCGACTCCTAGATTATATCTTATTTATACAGCTGCCAAATCTTTCAACAAGCTTTTTGTTTGGCAGAAATGCAGCTATACCTGTATAAGGTTGGTTTTTAATTAAACATTCTGTGTCTTCCAGCAAGTGAAAAATGAGCAAATAGCAACATATTCATTTAAAAACACCACAGTTTTATTTTTAAAATCTGCTACTGTGATAGGTTACTTGTGCTAATCATGTCCACAAGGTTAAGAAACATATATTACAATTTATTTGTGCACATATATTCTGTACTAATAATGGTTTTCAAAAGTCCATAGGACATTTAAAAATGTTATATCCAAGCTAACAGTTCAAGCACAGATTCCCAAATCCTTGCCTATTTTACTTTGATTTAACCCTATTAAAAGGCTTACATACACAATGAAGAAATACTTCCATGTTTTAGGAGATACACAATATATATGTCATGATCTTTTCTTAATGAATTTCTTGAGAATAGATGTATTTTTAAAAGTGTGCTGTTTATCTATTAATCCTAGTTTTTCCAATGTTAATAAAAGAATCTATAGAGCACATTTCCCTCTTGCAATAATACCCAGTGACAACTGTGTTTCTTTATCAATGATATAACCTAAGACGATTTTTAAAAATTAACTTGTCACTACAAAAAGGATCACTTAACAAAGTATTTCCCATTTCATTAAAAATGATAATGCTTTCAAAGGGCCCACAGACATATGAAAGGACTCTCAGCATCACTAGTCATCAGAGAGATGCAAATTAAAAAACCACAACGAGATAGCATTTTGCCCCAGTCAGAATGGCCATCATAAAAAAAATCAACAAACAACAATTCCTGGAGAGGTTGTGGAGAAAATGGAACTCTAGTACACTGTTGGTAGGTGCAGCCACTGTGAAAAACAGTATGGAATTTCCTCAGAAAACTAAAATAGAACTGCCTTTTTACCCAGCAATTTCACTGCTGGGATTATACCTTAAGAATCCTGGAACACCAATTCAAAAGAACCTATGTACCCCAATATTCATAACAGCTCTATTTACAATAGCCAAATACTGGAAACAGCTTACGTGTCCATCAGTAAATGAATGGATCAAAAAACTATGGTACATTTACACAATGAAATACTACACAGCAGAAAGAAAGAAGGTACTCCTACCCTTCACAACAGCATAGATGGAACTAGAGAGCATTATGCTAAGTGAAATAAGCCAGGCGGTGAGAGACAAATGCTATATGATCTCAACTATAAGGGAACCTAATCAACAAAACAAAAAAGTGAGCAAAATATAACCAGAGACTCGGAAATTAAGAACAAACTGACAGTAACCAGAGGGGAGGGAGGAGCAGGATAATGGGAGAAAGAAGGAGAGAGGTCAAGGAACATGTATAAAGGACCCAAGGAAAAAGACAATGAGAGGTGAGGGGAGTACTGAATGTGGGAGGTGTGGGGTGGTAGCCAGGGGAGAGTAATGGGTGGAAAATGGATACAATTGTAATTGAATAACAATAAAAAAATAAAATTCACCTATATGTATAAGAAAAAAATGATTATGCTTACCCCTAACTTTGATAAATAAATTTGAAAGTTTAATGAATATACAGGATATGTCCCTCTGTATAAGTGAGGCTCTTCTCTATACTACGTGATACTTCCCTCTTTGTCTTGTGTCCTATTTACTGCTTACAGGATATTTAGAAAGCGATCATATTTAAGGCCAACATTTCCTATTTCTATGGATCAGAGCTTGTCTTTTAGTAAAAAATAGTTTATTACCATTCCATCCCAATTCACAAGATTATTCCAGGTGCCTAATTATCATCTCATCTAACTTTTATAAAAGCAAGCCCAGAATATCCTTCTCTCTCTTCCTCCCTCTCTTTCTATTTCCTTCCTTCCTCCCTCCTTCCCTTCCTTCATTTTATCCTTCATTTCAATGATTCCCATAAAATTTAAGGCTGTCTTGCTAGATGTGTCAAAAGTAGACTTAATTCCTTTTGTAGTTACCATAAAAGACACACTACCATGCACACATTATACTGACTAGTTTGTGTAAGCCAAATCAAAAGCATTCATATTGGACAAAGGCCCTGGCTAATTTACTTAACAGCAAATTGGGAAGTTGCTCTCAAGGCAATCTTTGAGAGAGGCTTACAATTAACAGTAACTTTAGTCCTTTATTCTTGGGGTAGTGGAATATTCTATTCAACAGTGTTCTTATTAGAAAAGGCAATATTAATTTCAAAGATTGCCAAATAATTTCTGTTTCCCATTCTCATCTGGGGTTATGGGCATGTCTTTCCTTCTTAATTCCCCATTTTTGAGGCTATAAAGTATCTGTCAATCCTTCTATAGAATGCTAACCTCAACACCTATGTCTCAGAGGGAGTTATTTTCAGGAACTCAGAGTTTATTTACACTTTATGTGAATTTTGACCATGTTATTCTAATAAGATCTGCTTACCAAGGGGTTAGATATAATGATTCCAAAGTGGTTTTTTGGCATCTGTCTTTCAAGGAATAATTAAAAATCCAACCTGGCAACTCACTGCACACACATGCTCACTCTCATCTTTCTTAGCCAACTAATCTTTATTTATTATTTATCATTTTTATTTTTCACTTACCATTTTCTTTCAATATTATTCTGTATTAATTTTAGGTGGACAGCACAGTGGTTAGACAATAATATACTTTACAAAGTGGTACCCACCTAGCACAATGCATAGTTATTAAAATATTACTGACTATATTCCTTATGTTGTACTTTATACCCCTGTGACTCTTTTGTAACTACCAGTCACTCTTTTAATATAAAATTAATATAAAAATTTGGCGTGTTCTTTGTGATTAGACAGTAACAATTTCTGTAGGTTTGAACAAACATTTATGAGATAGGTAAGTTGTGCTATTTGCTATTCAAAGATCTCAGCCCAAAGATTTGACATTAATAATACAGTATTTTCTTTTTCTAATATTTTGAATATTAAGACAATAAACATATGGTCAGAATGTATATACCTGCATATGTTTGGCTTTATATGGATACATTTTAAGACAGCTTAGCAAAAATAAAAATAATATCTCACAGAAATTTGCACACTGATACTTCAAGTGGAAAAAATAAGATGAGGCACCCAATCTAGAGCAATGTAATTTGCAAAAGCATAGTTGATATTTTAATATAACTTCTGCTTGGAATACATAAATATATAGTGTTTTGTAATATAAAGTATTGAAAGAAAACACTTTAAAATCACCTTGACAAATGAGGACAAACAGAATATAATGATTTACAATGGAGGGAGTATTTTTATTCTATGTCTACAAAACATGGAAATGTGTTCTTACTAGTTTGAGGTTTTATCTGTCTTTTCAAAGTCCTCTCCAGCTTGCTATCCAGACATTAGTTCTCTGTTCACCATTAGTAGGCTATTTCTAATTCCAGTTGCTTTATTCATGTATGTGTGTATGTGTGTGTATGCATGCACACATGCAGGCACATACCTTCCCACTGACTGACTCACTGTGTCATCAGGAAGCTCCTCCACCCACACAGAGGAGAGCTGCAAGAAGAAGAGCCTAGAGTTATCTTTCCTTGTCTAAGCGGAGTTGTCACATGAAAAAGGAGAATTAAGACTAAAGTATATGTAGAGTTATTGTTAGGAAAAGTGATCTCTTGGTCAAAGCATAGTGACAAAAAAGGTCATTTCAGAGGAGAGATTACATGAACTTTTCAGGGCCTGAAAATGCACTGATTTATTCCTATTTGAGAATGTGTTGCTTCATGTAGGTATCTCCTTAATTTGTCAAAGTCATTCATAAACTGATACCATAATTTGAAGACTTCTTCATATAAAAGATATAGCTTCATGTTTTTCCAAACTCTTGATTTTTATTTGTACAGAATAGAAAACAAAATCAACATATATATCATGTGCAGCAGAAGGGAAATACTATGTCTATCAATTCTTAAAAGGAGGCACACTTAATTATTTTATTTTTTTTTATTTTTTTAAGATTTTTTTATTTTTAGAGAAAGGGAAAGAGAGGGAGACCGAGAGGGAGAGAACAGCAATGTATCATTGCCTCTCACGTGGCCCTCACTGGGGACCTGGCCCACAACCCTGTGCCCTGACTGGGAATCGAACTGGCGACCCTTTGATTCCCAGCCCGTACTCAATCCATTGAGCTACACCAGCCAAGGATATTAATTAAATATTTTATTTTTTTAAAGATTTTATTTATTTATTTTTAGAGAGAGGAGAAGGAAGGGAGAAAGAGCAATGTATGGTTGCCTCTCACATGGCCCTCACTGGGGACCTGGCCTGCAACCCAGGCATGTGCCCTGACTGGGAATTGAACCATGACCCTCTGGTTCCCAGCCTGCGCTCAATCCACTGAGCTACATCAGCCAGGCTTAATTAAATATTTTAAATAAAATTTTATATCCTCAGAATTTATGTTCACACTATCAAGAGGATTATTGCCATCCAATTAACACTGTTTAAGATAGATATTGAAAATATTCATTTTATATTTAACATTCATTTTATATATATTGAAAATATTGGTCATATGTGTTATGAATAAAAATTTTACCAGTAGTGTAATGCTTCAGATACTCTGGAAATGTAACCTCAAAAGTGAGTTTATGAAAGTGAAGTGTATTCATTAAAAATGCCCTAGATTTTTCCTCTTCGAAATGAGAAGTATTTCAGGAGGCTAGAATGTAGATTAACTGCTTATCTACTTTTATCCTGAGCTAAATTGTGTGGTGTTCATCTTTAGGAGCAGCAAGTATTCTCTAGATATCCTAGAAAGGACAATTATTTCTTTATTTAATTGCAGATTAGTATGTTCTTTCAATATCCAAAACCTGAAATATATAGGCTTAAAATTACATTTTTACTAATTTGAAGAGATATGGACCCTTATGTTCACTGCAGCACTATTTATAAGAGCCAAGATATGGAAGCATCACACACACACACACAAATATTAGTCATAAATGAAGAATGAAATCTTATCATTTGCAACATATGAGTGGACCTATAGGGTATTATGTCAAGTGAAATAAGTTAGAGAAAAACAAATATCATATGATTTCACTTATATGTGGAATCTAAAAACAAAACAAATGAACAAACAAAATATAATAGAAACAGTTTCATGGACACAGGAAACAAATCGATGGTTACCAGATGAGGAGGGGGAGTTGCAGGCAGGTGAAATAACTGAAGAGGATTAAGAGGTACAAACTTCCAGTTATAAAATAAAAAAGTCACGGAGTTCTAATTTACAGCATAGGGAATATAGTCAATTATATTGTCATGACTTCATGTGGCGACAGATGGTAACTAGACTTATTGTGGTAATTATTTTGTAATGTATATAAATGTTGAATCACAATGATGTACACCTGAAAATAATAGGATATTGTATGCCATTATTCTTCCATCTTAAAATCATGTCCTTAGAATTAAGGTTAAAGGATATGATTCATTACCACACTCAGGTGTTCATTACTGACTCATTTGAAAGTCTCTTCAGTTTGAAGGCCAGCTGTCTGAAATAGTCTTTATTCCTTCCCCACTACCACAGTAATGGGATGGCAGTTTCCTTTCACTGCATTTTGTAATTTGGTGTTGCTGACTTGAGACATTAAGAATCCATGGGCTCTTAAAAATTGTTTCTTGATATTTTTTCTTTCTTGCACAATCTTCTATTAAAAAATAAACTTAATGTCCCTTCTATTCATCTCTAAACTTCTCTATGAGCAAGGAGATCACAGGTGTCACTGAACCTACAGTGAAAATATCTATAACTTACAACATTGCAAAAGTACGATGAGGTTCTGGAAGTTTATGAGATTTTCTATATTAGAATCATTCGGGTCAATATCAAGTCTTACCTAATAGCCACACTTAAAAACTTAAGAAAAAAATATGACTTCTAAATGCAATGTCTACTTAACTAGCAATAAAATAAAAATAGAACTTCTGAGAATACTGAGTACAAAAAAATTATTCACTGATGATAGTTAAATCCACAAAATGTAATGAGGAAAGATGAATGACTTTAAATACTTAGGAGAAAAACATGAATCAAAATATTTTAAAACAGGTTAAAATTGTCTTAACCCTATTAATGGATGATGTTGAAACACATCACAAGTATTTCAATCACATACACATAAGAGTTACTTGTAATGCTTCTTTGGTCAAAAATCTTTTGGCATTGGCTGGGCAGCTCAGATGGGTGGAGTGTCATCCTATATACCAAAAGGTTTTCGTATTGATTCTTGGTGGGGGCACATTCAAGAGGGAACAAATGGATGTTTGTCTCCCACATTGATGTCTGTCTGTCTGTCTCTCTTTCCCTTCCCCTTCCTCTCTCTCTAAAATCAATAAACATATCATCAGGTGAGGATTTGAAAAAAAATCAAAAGAATTTTGGTGAGCTAGTCAGCAAGTAAACAAAGGAAACATAAAGTACATTAACTATGTCTGTAAATAGGTTACCAGGGTGTCTGAATCAGTTTTGATAAAATGAAAGAAATACGTAGTCACGATGCTCCCTAATTCTTCACCTTTATGAAAAGTGTGCATGCTTGCAATGAAAGAAACACTCTGTTTCAGACTGGTTCTTTTAAAAACCAAATATAATTCTGAAGGTTAGAAGGTCAGATTGTTGAGTTCATATTTTACTTCACAAAATTAAAATTATAATCTGCCTGTCCAGTGACCGTAGAGTGAAAATTTTACAGTTGATTATAGAACTCATCCATTACAAATATAGAGATAGCAGCAAAATAAATGAGACAATAGGTTAATGTGTTTTGCCTTAAGCAAGTGTTAAGTACATACATCATTCTCAGAAGTAATAAAACTATGACAAAACTACTACTATAAACTGAGTATTCTGATTCTTTGAGCTGAGTTCCTGTTCAAATGCTGCCATGTAATAACTATTACCAAAAATCACTTTTTGAAAAGTGAACATATTTTTTTGAACATTGGAATATCTATTTTGCAGAAGATTCAGGAGCATATATTTGGTAAGTTTAGCATATGTAATGGATATAATTTTTAATTTCCATAAATATTTTCATGTTCTATTAATCATTTTGGTCTATATTACCCCAAACATTGAATTTTTTTTAAGATTTTATTTATTAATTTTTAGAGAGAGGAGAAGGGAGGGAGAAAGAGCAATGTATGGTTGCCTCTCACATGGCCCTCATTGGGGACCTGGCCTGCAACCCAGGCATGTGCCCTGACTGGGAATCGAACCGGGACCCTCTGGTTCCCAGCCCGCGCTCAATCCACTGAGCTACACCAGCCAGGCCCAACCACTGAATTTACAAAGAAGATTGTTTTCTTTGAATTTAAAACTAATTTTCTTGAAATCATAACAAATCCATTATCTCACAATCCAAGGTTAATAGAGGAAAAATAGTAGTTTCAGAATTTCCTACTAATAGCCTTAAACTTAGAACTACACCATCATCAACAGAATTATATAATTTATAAAAATTGCCAACCAGCAAGAAGGGCTCTTTGTTTCGCAGTGAGATGGCTGAAGACCAAGATGGATGAAGAGAGAGAAAGAATAAAAAGTGTGAAAACAAGAAAATTTCAGAATTCTGAATTGCCCTTTGAAATCAAAGCATCTAAGGGGTTGATTGGGGTTTAGTAAATGCCTAGGGCAGAGAAGGTTATTCCTCATTTTAATGACCTCGCTGAAAAAAACTGGAAAATCTTTAGAGAAATCTCAGGATTGATTGTACCAACAGAAGATGGTGATGTTTCTCAGGAAGAACATTCAGAAATGTTTGCATATCATGAATAGACTCACTGTTATAAAAAATTGGAAAATAAAAGGAAAGAGTGAAGCAGGCATCCTGTGTTCTCTATGTAAGCTATACTAATAAGTAATGAAATAATACAAGTAGATTAAGGGAAGGTTTTTAAATAGAAACATTACACCCTTGGTTCTGGGCTGTGTTCTCATGTTTCTTCTCTCTGCAACATACTTTGTTTTTCTTGAAGGGGAGCTATTACATGTTGACATCTTAGTACTTTTCTCTTTGCTTCCTGCCAGTAAAATTTTAGGGTTACAATAGGCTCTTCATTTTGTATCCACTCTCTACTTCATTCTAAGGTGACAGAGCTTCCAATAACACTCTCTATTTTGGGTATCCTCTAACATTTAAGATTTAGTGTGTTTGACAAAGGGTATAACCACAGATCTCTTCAAGGTTAAACCGTTTTCTACTTTGAGCTCCTGCTAAGAATTCTGGGATATAACATCCTTAAGCTTCCTAGAAGCACTATTGTGTGATTGAGATGATCTATGAAGTATACCTTTCATTTGTCTAGAAGAACATTTGTTGTATGGAAAGGTACTCTGGGACACTACCTTTACTCTTTTTGAAGACTTAACAAAAGGTTTTATAATCACATCCTCAGCTTCATCTTTAGACCCTATTTTTCTTGCAGTATCCTAGATGTAATCCTTGCTTCAGAACAATTTCTTAAATTTAGCATCATGCGCTTCTGAAGTGGCTGAGAAACTTTAAAATCATGAAGTTTTGGCCCCTTATTGTGTAATAGTTTTCCCTTTGTCCGTTCTTAACAGTTTTTCTCTATCTTCTTGCATTTCACTCTAAGTAGCAAGGGAAAAAAAGTGATACTTCTCTGGTTGGAAATCTCCTTATCTACAACATCCAATTTACTAAGTACATTTTCTACTTCCCATGCATTTTTAGGCAACGCTATTGCTAAACTTTCAGACCCTACATAACGAAGATCTCTTATTTTCTGGAGAAAATAGATGGACTAGAAGTCTGCACATAGATGTCCAGACTTCTACAAATGGTGTGCTCAAGGTACTCTAAGATTTTCCTTAACTCTCCTCAAAGCCCACTCACTGTCCAGTTCTGAGGCCATTCCCACATTTTAGGTTGTAGTTAAAACAACATCCCACTTCCAGATACAAAAAAGTGGTATTAATTTTGTACTGCTGCATTAAAAAATCTACCCCCAAATTTTCCAGATTAAAACAACAAACATTTATTAACTCAGTTTCTAAGGGTCAAGATTCTGAGAGCATCTCAGTTGGTGGTGCTAGTTCATGGTGTTTTTTGAGGTTGCAGTCAAACTGGCACCCCAGACAGCAAAATTTTTATTTTAAGCTTGGTGGATCTGCTTCTGAGTTCATTAATGTGGCCAGAGGTTTCATTCTCTTAGCACATACCAAATAGGGCTTCTCAATAGGGCTACTAAAGATGCCAAAGAAAGAGAACTATCAAGATGTGAAGCCACAGTATTTTTATAAGAATATCGGAGTGACATGTTTTCATTTTTACTATATTGTATTCATTAGAAGTGATTCACAAAGTGCTGTACGTACTCAAAGGAAGGGAAATTAAGCTTCATCTCTTTAAATGATGAGTATCAAAATACTTTTGTATATATATTGAAAACCACCACAATGATTTAGTTTAGATTCTATAGAAATTAATATTTAGGTCACTTTACCAGAAAAGCATCAAAGCTAGCTTACATATGTGCTGAGAAAAAATAAAGGTATAAAATAAAGAGCGTTTACATTTTGCCCTGGCTGGTGTAGCTCAGTGGAGTGACCGCGGGCTGGGAACCAGAGGACCCCGGTTTGATTCCCTGTCAGGGCACGTGCCTGGGTTGCGGGCCAGGTCCCCAGTGAGGGCCATGTGAGAGGCAACCATACATTGCTGTTTCTCTCCTCTCTTTCTCCCTCCCTTCCCCTCTCTCTAAAAATAAATAAATAAATAAATAAATAAATAAATAAATAAATAGTGTTTACATTTTTATAAATACCAGTTATGATTCATAATAGAAGTTGCACAAATACAGACTGTATTTCTTATGATATTTCTTTCTTATTTCGATGTGAATGTTTGTGTTAAGCATTGACCAATTCTTTTTCTTTTTCTGCCCTCTCCCATCCCTTTACGTATAAGTTGTATTAATCATGTTTAACTTAATATCTCAGTATATAAATTATGATATCAGAGAAGGACATGATTGGCCTAGGCAAAGACAGATATCACTCAAAAATAGAAGAAATGACAATTAGGTCCTTCTTTCACCTTTGGGGAAAGAAACAGTGTGTTTTCTGTTGTATAAGGTGGTAATTGCTTCACATAACATGAATCATAGTTTGTTGTTGTCTTTATTGGGAAGTTAAATATGGTTTAAAAATTATGTATGGAATGCAAGTTGACATGGGGTGGATGGTGGTGATATTGTCACATTCTCTAGCTCAGTTGGAACTAACTGTTCCAGCATTTCTTCTAATGAAATAGCAAAGAATTTTAAAGATATAATTGAAGTGGTAGCCATTATGCTTCTGTACCAGTCACAGTCACTGATGGCCTGAGTCCATCTCTTGGTTTCTGGCTGAATTAGGGACTGAAACTCCTCTAATTCCCACTGGTTTTCCCTCTTTATATTCTCCAAGTCCTAGGCCAGATGCATGTGAGATTAATAGGAAAAAGCACTAACTTCTTCTAGAGTTTACTTATGTTATCAAGGTTGGAGGCAATGACACTCTGTCATTTTGCTTCTTTTTCTTTTTCTTTTTGCTTTCCATATTTTATAATTTTTTAAATTATTTTATTGTTATTCAAGTACAGTTGTCTGCATTTACCTCCCACCATCCCCTGCAAGTCGATTCCCCTGCACTCCAGCCATCCCCTGATTCCATCCCCCATTCCATCCCTCTATTGGTTTTGTCCATGTGTCCTTTATAGTTGTTCCTGAAAACCCTTCCTTTCTTTTCCCCTTTTGTCCCCTCCCACCTCCCCTCTGGTTATTGTCAGATTGTTCTTAATTTCAATGTTTCTGGTTATATTTTGCTTGCTTGTTGGTTTTGTTGATTAGGTTTCACTTAAAGGTGAGATCATATGGTATTTGTCTTTCATTACCTGGCTTATTTCACTTAGCATAATGCTCTCCAGTGCCATCCATGCGGTCACAAAGGGCAGGAGCTCCTTCTTTCTTTCTGCTGCATAGTGTTTCATTGTGTCAGTGTACCATAGTGTTTTAATTCATTCATTTACTTATGGGCTCTTAGGTTGCTTCCAGCACTTGGCTATTGTGAATTGTGCTGCTATGAACATTAGGGTGCATAGGTTCTTGTAGATTGGCGTTTCAGTTTTAGGACATAATCCCAGCAGTGGAATTGCTGGATCAAAAGGCAGTTCCATTTTTAGTTTTCTGAGGAAATTCCATAGTGTTTTCTATAGCGGCTGCATCAGTCTGCATTCTCACCTACAGTGCACTAGGGTTCCCTTTTCTCCACATCCTGTCCAACACTCTTTGTTTCTTGATTTGTTTATGATGGCTTTTCTCACTGGTGTGAAGTGGTATCTCATTGTGGTTTTAATTTGCACTTCTCTGATGACTAGTGATGCTGAGCATCTTTTCACAGGTCTCTGGGCCCTCTCTATGTCTTCCTTGCAGAAGTGTCTGTTCAGGTCTTTTGCCCATTTGTCTTCCTGGAGTAGAGTCATGTGAGTTCTTTATATATTTTGGAGATCAAAACCTTGTCCTAGGTATCATTGGCAAATACGTTTTCCCATACAGTTGGTTCTGTTTTCATTTTAATGCTGTTTTCTTTAGCTGTGCTGGAGCTTTTTATTTTGGTGAGGTCCCATTTTTTTATTATGTCCTTTATGTCCCTTGTTCTAGGGGACATATCAGTGAAAATATTGCTGTGTGGAACATCAGAGATTTCCCTGCTTATGCTCTCCTGAAGGACTTTTATGGTGTCATGATTTGTATTTATTTCTTTTATCCACCTTGAATTTATTTCTCTATATGGTGTAAGTTGATGATTTTCATTTTTTTGCATGTAGCTATCCAGATCTCCCAACACCATTTGTTGAAGAGGCTATTTTTACTCCATTTTATGCTGCTGCCCCCTTTGTCAAACATTAATTGCCCATAGAGACTTGGGTTTATTTCTGGGCTCTTTGTTCTCTTCCATTGATCTATGTGTCACTTTGCTCCTTAATTGTTAGTCCTGATGACCTATGGCAATTATAGACTCATCACCTGATGCACAGGTAGCATAGTTTCACAGATTTCTTTACCAGCTCCCAAAATTATATAAGGTCTCATTCTTACAAAAGCTCCTTCTCTATTCATCACATTAAGAATTCTACTTTCCAAATAAAGCCCAACATAATACAAAACATCAATATTGCAGTCTAATTACTCAAAATGATGTCAAGATAGGTTCTAGACATGTAAGTGTTATGCAGTTCTGATGAATGAAGAAAATGCCATGAATCCTTGAGATACAGGGATGCATCCTTTCCCTACACTAGCATGAGGTGGCTGTGAGTCATTCTCATTCTTTTGTTTTTTCTGTTTCCAGAGCAGCAATTTGAAAAAGGATAACTGACTGAATTAAAGTATATGATTTGATCACTGCCAATTTAAAAGAAAATCTCATATCTTTTCAATTATGGTCAAAACAAAATCTAAATGATAAACCACAAAGCCTAATCTGTCACCACTAACTACCACATGTGTATATTTATACTCACCCAAACTGCCCACTTCCATATTTTCAAAGCTATCAGTGTTTGCTAAGGCACATTGCCCTTATACATGTTTTTTTCTCTGCTTGAAATTACCATTGATTGGCTTTTTCATGGATGATATTTTCTGATATATCAAGAATAATATAATGAAGTCTTGCCCTGACTGGTGTTGCTCTGTGGATTGAGTGCCGGCCTATGAACCAAAGGATTGTTGTTTTGATTCCCAGTCAGGGCACATGCCCATGTTGTGGGCCTGGTCTGCAGTTGGGGGTGCTTGAGAGGCAATCTTACATTGATGTTTTTCTCCCTCTCTTTCTCCTTCTCTTCCTCTCTCTAAAAATAAATAAATAAAATCTTTTTAAAAAATAATAATATAATGAAGTCTTGCTTGTTATTTTTCTCTTCTTTTTTTCCATATTCTGACATATACTATCACATAGTACTTTTTATTTATTTATTTTGATTTTATTTATGAGAGAGAGGGAGACATATTTTTGTTGTTTCACTTGTTTATGCATTCATTGGTTGATTTTTGTATGTGTCCTGCCAGGGATGGAATCTCCAGCATTGGTTAATTAGAACAATGCTCTAACCAACTGAGCTACCTGGCCAAGGTCTCATATAGTATTTATTGCTCAAATTTTACTTCTTTGTCTTCCTTACTATATTCTGATTACTAACTGGATGAAGAAATGGAGTAATTTATGTGGAATTAACTATAAAGATAAAATATTAGCTAATAATAATACTTTGGCAAATTAGATAACATAACTCACATAGTCTGAGACCATGGTCTTCATTCACTGCCTTCCTAAAAAAGGTAGAACTTTACCTTTTAGATAGGTAGCCTCCTTTGGATTTTCTCTAATGCTTCAAATATTGAAGGCATTCAGTAAATATAAAAAAAAACAATTTTGGCATCAACAACAATGAGAATGAACATATAGACAATAAACATATCCTATAGCACTGAAAATGAAACTAAGAAAAAGTAAAATGTTTAGGACATGAAATGTAACAATTTTCTTTATTATCTGAAAAATGTTGGGAAGACTATTGATATTGGTTTTGGTAAAATAGAAAGGCAGGGAAAGGCATTATAGCAAAGGAGAAATGAAGAAATGTGTTTGCTGCAAATACTTAATAATGATTATGTGCAATTCTCTTTGTAATGCCAGGCATTTTGTGATTTACAGTTTACTGCTGAGAATAGTCTATGAGTAAACACATAATATGGATTCTTTTCTCACAGAGCTACACACTTGAAAAGGTATAGGTATAACTCAATGTGCACTTTTGGTGCATGAAAATGTTTTATTCTCTCAGACATATACCATCACCATCACTAGAAGAAACAGATGCAATATAATGAGGCAGTTCATATGGAGAATTCAGAGAAGCTTAAGCTTAATTTTCCATACCCATTATTTGCTACAGAAGTTATCAGTATAATGATTTAAAAAGTAATCAAATTTATCATAATTAGATTTAGTATAAACTACAGAATAAGTAAGAGTTTTGCTTATTCTATTTAACTACTGCTTATACTGGCAAAGTTATACTCATGTTAAAAATACATTTACAAATTATGATAATATTTTGAGGATACTAGAAAACTCCCAAACCCCCAAATATTTTATCCTATGTTCAAGGACTGATTAATTGACAGCATAGCCAACCATTCTAGTCTCAGCTTGCTATTAAAAAATAGAGAGTGCTATCCTTTACCTCATAAAGTTATTGTGAGGAGTAAAAATGAAGAAAATAAAGAGCTAGGCAACTCCACATAATAATATACTTCAGGTACTATATCCCCTTTTCATCAAATTATTCCAGAAAATGAGTTTGAACTGCAGTGAAAGGGAATAAAAATTGAGGAACTTTCAAAAGGTAGGCAAAGACATGCATAGAGAATCACATTAAAAGTTGAATAAAAGAAGTCTAGCACCAAAGATAAAGTTTGAGAACATCAGGATTAGCCTGGACTGCCAGTGCCTCAGATGATTTTAGCTTGTTAAATATATTTTTTTAAGATTTTATTTATTTATTTTTAGACAGAAGGGAATGGAGGGAGAAAGAGATGGGGAGAAACAGCAATGTGTGGTTGCATCTCATGTGGCCCACCTAGGGACCTGGCCTGCAATCCAGGCATGTGCCCTGACTGGGAATCAAACCGGTGACCCTTTGGTTCACAGCCTGCACTCAATCCACTGAGCTATGCCAGCCAGGGCTGTTAAATATTGTTTTATTCCAGTGAGTTTCTTAAGCATGTAGAGATATCAATTGTATTATCTGTACAATGGGATAATAATACACATTTCACTGAACTAACCTGGCTGTTCCCAAAGCCCCATTGTAAATCACATTTCACTGGGTTTCCTTCAGAATGAAGGTAAAATTCATATCAAAGAATCAGGGTCGCCTCCCTAAGTCAAGTCTCCTTCCATCACCATTTATTCCCATTAGACCCTCTTCTACCTTCCCCCACCAACCTTTCCCTCTGGCAATCACTATGCTCTTGTCTGTGTCTGTGAGTTGTTGTTGTGTTGTTGTTTTTTGTTTGTTTGTTTTTTGCTTAATCCTTTACCTTTTTCATCCAGTCCCACAACCCACCTTCTCTCTGGCAGCTATTATTCTGTTCTCTATCTAGGAATCTGTTTCTGTTTGGTTTGTTAGTTTATTTTATTCATTGGGTTCTATATATTTGAGTCAAATCATATGATACTTGTCTTTCTCTGACGGGCTTATTCACTTAGCATAATAATCTCCATGTCCATTCATGTAAAGGGTAAAATTTTATTCTTTCTTACAGCTGAGTAGCATTCCATTGTATAAATGTACCATAGCTTTTTTGTACATATGGATGATATATTATAGAATTGTACACCTGAAACCTATATAATTTTATTAACCTATGTCACCCCAATAAATTCAATGAAAATAAAATAAAAATATAATTTAAAAAATCAGGATTATAAACAAAGAAAAAATAACACCTAAATTAGAATACAATTAAGCTTTAGTATCATCCTTTTCAAGATTAAGAAACCTTTTCAGAAAGTTAATAGGCTGACAGTATATTGTACAGTTAAGGCAGAAAGAATGCTTAGCAAGTTCTTTTTATCTCTATTTTTTAACATAGTGTGTGGCACATGCATGGAAGTCTGTAAGTACTGAATGATTTTATGAGTAAATAAATGCTTTACACATGGTCAAATGGAAATCGAGTTGTAAACAAGTACTGATACCCATGACTCTGTGTCAACAGTCCACCCTTTCCGGGTTTTTAATTCTTCCTTTCCTGCCACCTCCCCTCCACTTTTTTCTCTTTCTTTCATTCCCTCCCTTCCTCCCATTCTCCAATGTCCCCCACTCCAGTCTCTGAGATGATGATTAAAGAGTAGATAATTGAGCTGGAAATTTAAGAAGAAAAAGTATGATTAGTTAAAAAGTCCAAACAAAACAGTGGAAGGCGATTGACATTCAGGCGAAAGTACAGAATGTGGGTTTCAGTAAAAAAGCAAAGAGGTGGCATGTTAACCATATGTATCTCACTCACTTTAAGTCTGCCCTTGAACAGTAAGTAGACTTGTAACACAAAGGAATGTTTGAAATAAAAGAGCAAGACCATTACCTTTAAGGTATAAGAAGAAGCTAAAATAAATGGTTTAGTAAAGATGTAATGCAATAGAATAACAACAAATTCAGAAATGCTTATTAACAAAAATATTTCACTTCAACAAATTCCATGTCTATTTATGATGAGACCTTCTTTATTCATCTGGGGAGTAGTTTCATCAAACTTCTATATTGCGTCTTAGATTTTGAAAAAAACATTGTTTTTTAATCTAACATTTTCCAGGAAGTACCCAAGTTGTTTTTAGGAGTTAGCACATTTGTCTTCACAGACTGGGGAAACTGTGAATCATTCACAACTTTTATGGATTTAGGCCTTTATTCTGAACAGAATTTCAAGAATGTGGTTATTTCCTACCTCGAAAGTGAAAAACTGAAAAGAATATTGGATTACGCTGACGCAACCCTAAAGCAAACCTGGAAATAAATGTATACATATTTTACTATGCCTCTTTAGCAGGAAATGATAATTCTGATTTGGCTCAAAGTTTTGCGATGCTCTTTATAGTACAGACTTTTGGAGAGACAATCATTGTATATCCAGGATATAATCAGTCCATCAGCAGGCAATTGTATATTTTTAATAGTGCTATCCATTTTACATTTTCTTCACATTTCTAGACTCCATATTATCATTACATTAAAAATAGAGACACCATAGTTTTGCCTAGGTCTTTCTTTAATTTGTCCAAGGTTTGACCTGAACAAGGTTCGACCTTTCCCTTCCTTAGTTTAACCATTTGTTTGCCTAAAATGTGTCCTCAAAGAAAATCCTAAAAACGTTTTGTCAGAAATAAACCTTGACCCCTTGAAAATGTAAAAATAGTTTCATATTGCCCTCATATTTTTGATAATTTAACTGAATGTAAATTATAGAGAGTAAACTATGCTTCTTCAGAACTTTGAACACCTTGTTTTGCTGTCTTACCAGTTTTGCTTTATCCTTTCTCTTACTTTTTAAAATTTCTTTAACATTTTTTGGAGATTTAATATTTTAACATACTTGGGAGATTTCTTGACTTTAGCTTCAAACCCTACAAATGTACTTTCTTGCTTACTGTTTGATCCGCAACATGTAAAACAGTCTCTGGTGTATGTATGCTCTCAATATTTATTGATCCTTTACTAACTGGATTTTATGCCTTTTAAATATATCCTCGTTATTATAATACTATACTCTACAAACAAGGTTGTTTTTTTTTTCATTAGAGAAAGGCAGTATCCTTATGTAATGACTGAGACACTTGTACTTTCATCTATTTTGCTTATTTCTTATATCATCATGACATCTTTTGGAGTGGTTCTCCTTAGAACAACATCCTGTTTGGCCACATCACTCTGAGAAAATATTTTTAGAGTTTTAGATAATTTAATACCTCATTTTTACCTATTGTGATAATTCTGATCAATATCTAATAACATATGATTACAGTCAAAGGCTTTATTATGTAGAACATAGATATTACTGCAATCTCTGGCCAAGAGGGAGGCATAGGTAGAAACACTTTGCTTCCTCACAAAATCAAAAGGATAACAACCAATTTAAAAACAATAAACAGCTAGAACTGCCAGAAAATAAAACTGCATGAAACTCCTACAACCAAGGAGTTAAAGAAACATTTATCCAGACAGCTAGGAGGATGGAGACAGGAAGACTGGAGGGGAGGACCCACAGTAAGCCAGCAGACTGTGAGGGCGATGCGGGGGGCTGGTTGACCAGGAAACTAAAGACTTGAAACCTCTGGCTGTAAAATTCTGGAGAGTTTGTGAAGGTGGGAGAAACTCCCAGCCTCTCAGGAGAGTTCAATGGAGAGATCCACGGGGCCTAGAATGTACACAAACCCACCCACCTATGAATCAGCACCTGAAAAGGCACAATTCACATGTAGGAAGTGAGGAAAAGTGGGGTTACCATGGAGTGAGCAAGCAGCATTGCTCTCTCTCCAACCCCTCCCATACATACAGCGCCACAACACAGCAAAAGGGGTTGTTCCACCCTGGTGAATACCTAAAACTCCTCCCTGTACAACATAACAGGCAAGCCAAGACAAAGAAATAAGACCCAAATGAAAGAACAGATAAAAATTCCAGAAAAAAGAGCTAAGTGATGAGGAGTAGACAACCTATTAGATGCAGAGTTCAAAACACTGTTAATGAAGATGCTCACAGAACTGATTAAGCTTGGTCACAAAATGAAGGAAGAAATGAAGGCTATATAAGTGAGATAAAGGAAAATATATAAGGAACCAACAGTGAAGGAAGGAAAATAGGACTCAAATAAATGATTTGGAGCAAAAGGAAGAGATAAACATCCAACCAGGACAGAATGAAGAAACAAGAATTCAAAAAAATGAGGAGAAGCTTAGGAACTTCTGGGACAACTTTAAGCACTCCAACCTTTCAACCTCTGAATCACAGGGATGCCAGAAGGAGAAGAGGAAGAGCACGAAATTGAAAACTTATTTGAACAATTAATGAAGGAAAACTTTCCAATCTGGCAAAAGAAATAGACTACCAAGAAGTCTAGGAATCCCAGAGAATACCAAAGAAATGGGACCCAAGGAGGAACACACCAAGGCACATCACCATTAAGTTACCCAAGGTTAAACAAGGATAATCTTAAAAGCAGCAAGAGAAAAGGAGACAGTTACCTACAAAGGAGTGCCCATAAGACTATCAGCTGACTTTTCAAAAGAAACCTCTCAGGCAAGAAGGGGCTGCAAAGAAGTATTTGAAATATTAGAAGGCAAAGACCTACATCCAAGATGACTCTATCCAGCAAAGCTATCATTTAGAATGGAAGGGCAGATAAAGTGCTTCCCAGATAAGGCCAAGTTAAAGGAGTTCATCATTACCAAGCCCCTATTATATGAAATGTTAAAGGGACTTATCTAAGAAATAGAAGAAGATCAAAAACTATGAATGGTAAAATGACAACAAACTAGCAACTATCAACATCTGAAACTAAAAAAGAAAAACAAAAACTAAGCAAACACCTAGAACAGGAACCCAGTCACAGAAATGGAGATCACATGGAGGGTTATCAGTGAGGAGGGAGAGGGGAAGAAAGGGGGAAAAGGTACAGGGAATAAGAAGCATAAATGGTAGGTAGGTGCAAAATAGACAAGGGGAAGGTTAAGAATAGTATAAGAACAAACTGACAGTAACCAGAGGGGAGGTGGAAGGGTTTTCAGGAACATCTATAAACCATGGACAAAACCAAGGCAGGGGGTGGGATCAGGGGTGGGAGGTGGGAATGGTTGGATGAGGGGGAATGGTGGTGGGGGAGAATGGAGACAACTGTACTTAAACAACAATTAAAAAAAAGTTTTTATTAAATTTTGTTTAAAAAATAATCTGCTATCTATAGAAAAAAAAGAGAATATTATAGGAAGTAGAGAAGCCGAAGAATTTATATGTACAACTCATGGACAAGAACTAAGGGGGAGGGAATGCTGGGGCATGGGGAGTATGCAGGGCAGAAGGGGGATAAAGGGAAGAAAAATACTGGGACAACTGTAATAACATAATGAATATAATATACTTAAAAAAAAGATGTTACTATGATAAACTGGTTCTTCTTGAATTTTCCTTATTATAATATCATTAGGTAAAATGTGTGTTTATAATAAAATTGAAACATGTAAATGATATAATCTCAGTAAATAGATATAATTAATTTATTTACTCATTCACTCAAGAAACATTGAATAATGTGTAATTGAAATAATATGCAGATACTGGGGGTACAGAGATGAGTAAATTACAGATATCAGTTATGTCATACTACTTGTAACCATATTAAGTTATATAACATAGATAGATAACATAAGTTAATACATATATTAGTATGTTATTAACTATAAGTTTAAGTATTGTGAAAATATTTAATTTAAACACATTAGTTGTAATTTTCTCAAAGGAGGAAACTTCAATGACTTCTAGAGCCTATACCAAAACAAAAAGTTTGATGGTTAGCATTGCAGAAGCATAAAAGTTAAAGTAGTGCATCACATTATTTTAATAGCCAATTTATAATATCATACCCATTAGAATCTATCATCCAAGGTGGTGAAAGTGTTCAGAGATCCAACCATTTAAATTCCATTACTTTAGATAAGACTTGGGATTGCAGATTCAGCCCTATATCTTTTGTATGGTTGTAATTCATAAACAAATAAAACTTGAACAAAAGGAAAACCCTCTTGTCTATAAATATATTGTCATTAAAATAGATACTACACACTTAGTAGGCTCTCGATAAATAGCTAATGAATTATTAATTTAAGAAGTTAGATACAAAACACTGAATTGCATAAAAAATGCCTGAGGAATTAAAAGTAATCAACATACATAAAAACACACATTAAGTATTTGTAATTCAAAGTCAGATTTTCAACAGCAAATGAAATCTCTTACCACTTACAAGAAATGTCTTACTCTCTGTGTTATAAATAATGTTTATTTGTAATAAAGGCATTTCCTAGAACAGTGAATTCTTTAGTGAGGAAAACAAAAATCTACTCACATTTAATAATCAGGTGAAGTAGAGTTTATAGAAGAAAACTATTTCAGCTTAAGAACTTATATTCTAATATGTTACCTATTATACAGCTCTGTCCCACTGTATTGAATTATTAAATATTAGTTTTATTTTTAGTAGATCAATAAGAAAATGTTATTTTGACTTCCAGTCAAGATGGAGGTATAGGAAAACACAGCTTGCCTCCTCACACAACCACATCAAAATTACAACTGAACTATACAACAACTATTCTTCAGAAACCAGAAATCAAGTTGAATTGAAGACTGACAGCTACAAAATCAAAGAAACCACGTCCATCCAGATTGCTAGGAGAGGCAGAGATGCAAAGCAGAATGGGCTGGACCTACAAATACATGTGTTGGATAAAAATTTGGGAGGGATAGCTCAGGAGCAAAGGGCCCCAGTCCCACATCAGGCACTCCATACAAATGTTCCAGTACCAGGAAGATAAGTCCCTATAACTTCTGGCTGAAAAACCAGCAGGATTGAGTCAGTGGGGAAAAAAACTGCTGGTTTCCTAAGTAGTTCCTTTGTGGATTTACTCAGACTCACTCCCTCTGAGCTCCAGCACTGGGGGTAGCAGCTTGAAAGGCACCAGTGGCATACTGGGAGGAACTGAAATATCTGGCATCAGGTAGAGAGCTGGGGGAAAGATTTCTCCTAGACAGAACAGTGGGCAGAGTCCATTGTTCCTTTCTGAACTTTCTTTCCACAGACCCACAGAGCCAGCACGTGGGTGCCACATCTGAGACTCCATCAGCGTAGCTCACACTGTTTGTCCTGTCCTGGTGATTCCCTGCAGATCTGCCTCACCCAGCTCATGGGGTCTACCAAAGCTGTTAAAAGTGGCTTTTCCATATGAATGGCTTATCTAAGCTAATGCTTCAAAACTCCCTAAATCCTCTCAAACAAGCAAGAGCCAGCCTCAGCAAACCATCAGCCCTCTGTACCCTTTGTTAAGTGGCCCCAGGCCTGGCACTACCAGCAACAAGACTAGGTTCACAGCTTGGCTTTGACTGGGAACCTTCAAGCCCAGCACAAGTAGCAGCCATCTGAAGATCGCTCTGTAGCTCATGCTGGGTGGTTCTGGAGAAGAACACAAGTGGTGGCTGACCTTGGCTTGCACCACCAGGGAACTCCAGAGCCTGTGCACCCAGTGAATAGCAATAGACCATGTTGGAGAACCACCACCCTGCTCCTGCACAGCTGATCCTCCACAGAGGGCATATGTTGGTGGTCAGTGGTCACAGCCAGTCCTCACAGCTGACTGGCCTCAGTAAACCCTTCCCACTGACCACCTACATAGACTCAACTACAAGAGGAGGGTGTACTCAGAGCACAAAGAGGGTGTACCTCGAGTAACTAGCTTAGGTGATAGGGGAGGCTATGCAACTGGATCCTACAGGGCACCTGATACATTGGGCCACACTACCAAGACAGGGAGTCGTAGCAGCTCTATCTAATACACAGAAACACACAGAGGGAGGCTGCCAAAATGAGAAGGCAAAGAAACATTGTCCAAATGAAAAGGCAGACGAAAGCTCCAGAAAAAGAACTAGATAAAAATGGAGATAAGCAATCTATCAAATACTCAGAACACTGGTTATAAGGATGCTCAGGAACTTAGTGAGTACCTCAACAGCATAAAAATGATTCAGTCAGAAATGACGGATACACTAATTGAAATAAAGAACAATTGACAGGGAATCAATAGTACAGTGGATTAAGCCAAGAAAAAAATCAATGATTTGGAGCATAAGGAAGGGAAAAAACAAACAAACAAACAAACAAACCAATCAGAATAAAAACAAGAAATAAGAATCCAATAAAATGAGGCTAGTTTAAGTAGCACCTGGGACAACTTCAAGCATTCCAAAATTAGCATCATAGGGGTGAAAAAGGAGAAGAGAAAGGGCAAGAAATTGGAAATTTATCTGAAAAAATAATGAAAGAAAACTTCCCAAATTTGGTGAAGGAAATAGACAAGCAAGTTCAGGAAGCACAGAGAGTCCCAAACAAGATGGATGCAAAGAGGCCCACTCCAAGACACATAATTAAAATGCCAAAGGTTAAAGATAAAGAGAGAATCTTAAAAGCAGAAAGAGAAAAAAGTCTGTTGCCTAAAGGGGAGTTCTCATAAGACTGTCAGCTGATTTCTCAAAAGAAACTTCAGGGTAGAAGGGATTGGCAAGAAATATTCAATCATGAAAAGCCAGGACCTACAGTCAAGATTACTCTACCCAGAAAAGCTATCATTTAGAATTGAAGGGCAGATAAAGAGCTTCCCAGGCAAGAAAAAAACTAAGGGAGCTCATCATCACCAAACCATTGTTATATGAAATGTTAAAAGGACTTATTTAAGAAAAAGAAGATAAAAACTATGAACAATAAAATGGTAATAAATACACGTCTATCAACAAGTGAATCTGAAAAACAAACAGTAAACAAGAAGAATAGAAACAGAATCATGCATAAGGAGAGAATTTGGATGGATGCTTAATGGGATGGGGTTTTGCGAGAATGGATGAAGAGGTGAGGGGATTAAGAAGTACTAATTGGCAGCTACAGAATAGACATGGGAAGTAAAGTACAACATAGGGAATGGAGTAGCCAAAGAACTGATACGCATGTCCCATAGATGTGAACAAAAGTGTGGGGATTGCCTGAGGGAGTGGAGAGGGTGCTTCATAAAGGGGGGCAAAGAAAAAAAATTGAGACAACTGTAAAAGCATAATCAATAAAATATAATTCAAAAATATCCGCCATTAAAATAAATATGGGTAAAACTATTGTAAAAAGTTGATAAAGAATTCAAAGTAACTTAAAGTCCTGCACATAGATTTCTTTCCCTGTGTTTAAGTTTTTGCTCCACTTTAAAGAAACCCAAACTTGGATTTTGATTGTGGTTTTTTCAAGAAAGATAATCCAGGGCTCCAAATAGTGTACTCATTCACAGCCCTGCTTTACTTCAAAACATTGATGAGTAAATGTATTTAAATGTGTTTGAAGTTAAGCTGGCTGGTGTGGCTCAGTGGACTGAGTGCCAGCCTGAGAACCAAAGGGTCAGTGGTTCAATTCCCAGTCAGGGCACATGCCTGGGTTGCGGGCCAGGTCCCCAATAGGAGGTGAATGCGAGGCAACCACACATTGATGTGTCTCTCCCTCTCTTTATCCTTCCCTTCCCCTCTCTAAAAGTAAATAAATAAAATCTTAAAAGACATGTTTGAAGTTAAAATAGAATATTTAAGTAAGTATAGGTAAAAAAGAAAATATTACTTTATAATAGTAACAATAAGTACTTCTCAAAATGAATGTAATAAGTTGTGTCACCCCATTTTTCTTTCTGAAAACCAAGATTATACAGTTATTATAGTATGATTACAGTTATGGATGTAGAATAACAATACTCTCACCAAAAACAAGTTAAAAAGCTAAAAATTTCAATGAAAAAATCTAGTGAAAGCATTGGAAAAAGACTGAAGCAATCAAAACAGAAAAAAATCCCCAAAGAAGGAGAAGCAATTAAAAAAGATGAGCTGAAATTTTGCATCCACTCTTCCCCTCAGGAGTTTTGTCAATTCTGGACAAAGAAATTGAGGTTCTGAAAAAGGGCCCAGGCCGGAGCTGTCACTAAGAGGCAGGAAAATCAAAAGAAATGGGATATTCTCCTTAGAGAGAAGACAGCTAAAGAGAAGAAATTGCTAGGATTCCAGTGAGAAGTACAGGTGAGAAATTGAGCTCACTAGCACTTCAGTTTTCATACGAAGGCATTCACTTAATTCTGAAGTGTCCCAGTGCTCAAGGCTGAAAGAAATAGGAAGGCTGATTAATAGAATGTTTTCATATTGATGCACATAGACAAACGAGGGTAAAGATTAGAAAACATCATAAGTAATATGTGAAACAAAGTTAAACGTTCTAACATTTTTTTAAACTGGAGTCCAGAAGGACAGATGAGACTAGAGCAAAAGGAACATTTGAAGAAATATTGATTGATAATATTCTAAAGCCAAACTAACACCAAGCAACACATGCAATAAATTCTGTATACGCCAAGTAGGATGAATGGAAAGAAATCTACGTCTTGGCACATCATAGTGAAAACCCAAAGATAAAGAGAACATTTCGATAGCAGCTATAAAAAATGACACATCATTGCAGAAGCAGAAATATCACTGATGGCTGAATGTTCATATAAATATAGAAACCAGAAAACAATAAAAAATATTACCAAAGGCAAACAAAACAAATTTCTGAGAGTTCTATATTCAGCAAAAATATCACTGTAAGTGGAGAAAAATAAAGATAATTTCAGACAAGAAAAACTAAGAAACACATTATTATATGTACAGTTAAAGAAATATTGGAGTGTTGTTCAGACATAAAGAAAATAATTCTATATAGAAGTACAAGAGGCAGGAAGAAAAGACTATCTCAAAGGGTAAATGTGTGCATATAATATATTAGATACTGGCCATACAAAAATATAATTATAATGTAAAAAGTAAATATAAGTAAAATTAAAATACACAAAAAACAAAACAGTGGGAAGATTTTGTGGCATCGAGCACTGCTTAAAGTTGTAACTTAGATTAGATAAAATAGGTCCATATCCATGTTTAATCTTCTATTGTAATCACTTTAAAAATAGTGTGCCTATAACAAAGCTTATTAAATAATTTAAAAAATAATTTAAGTGAAGGCCAGAAAATGGAGTATAAACCAAAAAGTAGTAAGATAGTAGATATAAACCTTATATATATTGTGAGAAGTTGACCTAAGTGAAGTCATTTTAAAATACAGCTCGGGCAATGCAGCCATTCCAAAGAAAAAAAGCTGGCAAGTCTTAATCCTAAAACCTTTGGAATGTTGAAATGGAAAAAAAAAAATTGTATTTCAAACACTCTTTGAAAACTAACAGGAAAGCAGACATCCTGATTACTAGACTGATAATTAAAGACTTTTTTTTGAATTAGCGGCACCATAATCAGCTAAATAAGTTTGTTTGCAACTATAGAAATCTGTTCCTTCTATTAATGTAATTTATTCTCTTCCCTTTGTAATAAAAACCCCTTGCTTTTCTGTTTGGGTTTCTGCTTTCCAAATAGCTATTCATTGTGATCTCAAATAAATACTTGTTGCCTCACTTTGGCATTTTATTTTTAGGTTAACAATATACCTACAGGGGTTGGCAAAAATAAGTTTACAGTTGTGAGTATGTGAAATACAATTTATTGTCGTATTATTATTTATTTATAGTTGTGTCATTTATATATATTATAACTGTAAACCTACCTTTTGTTCACCCTTGTGTGACTGTGTGTATATATATACATATACATATATATATGTGGGTATTAAAAAAACTAAACATTAAATAAAGGCTCAGATGGTCAGATCATTATTTTTTAAAAAGGACTATAAATTCCTTGCTAGAGACGGGTGGTTACTAGAGGGAAGGGGCGGTAGTAAAGGGTAAAAGAGGCAAAACATACGGTGGTGGAAGATCCTTTGACTTTGGTTGTTGGGCACGCAATGCAATAAATAGAGTATGTGCCCTAGAAATCCCTTGACACCTATGTGATCCTATTAACCAATGTCATACTCATAAATTTAACTAGAAACGTATTTTTTAAAAAGGACTATATATACTTTACTAGAGATAAACTTTAAATATATGTGGATATAGAAAGACTATAAAGTAAAGGATAAAAAATAAAGGATAAACACAATACTATTTCAAAAAACACTAAATGAAAGAAATCTTGCATCTCTATGTAAAAAACAGACTTTAAAGAATGAAGTGTTGTTACTAGGAAAAACAAAACGAAAGGGACATCTTAAAATGATAAAGGTGTACATTCTTTAAAAAAATGCAACCATATAAAGTTTCATGGCACACAATAACATGACTTCAAATATAGTAAGTAAAAATTAAAATAACTAGAGTAGAAGTCAATTCATACCGGAAGATTTCAACAGACCTTTCTAAAAAGTGGTAAAACAAGAAAATAAATATGAGTAACTATATAGGAGATCTGCACAACAAAATTAACAATTAGCAAATTAACAATGCATCTAATGCGTCTAACAATTTGCTAATTTCCACATGATGAACACTGCACATAACAACAAATGAATACACATGCAACAGAAAGAACTTACTTGATGAAGAGTTTTGGGTTAGTCTGCTTCTAAAATAGCTACCAATGGTCCCTGTATACATGTATTCATGGCCTTTCCCTTATGCGAGAGTCTGAACTAGTAATTTCTAAGAAACAGAATATGGTCAATTTGAGGGAATGCTGCTTCTAATATTACATTTTATGGTGCTGTGGCATCCATCTCACTCTCAATCCATCTTGCTTTCTCACTTTGATGAAGCCAGTTACCATTTTGTGAGTTGCCTTATAAAAAAGTCCAAGTAGCAAAGAAATGTGTTTCCTCCAGCCAACATCCAGTGAGGAGCTGAGGTCCCTAGTCCAACAACCCATGAAGAACTGAATTCTGCCAACAAAGAGAGTGAAGGCGAGCCTGCCAAGGCTGACATTTTGATTGCAGACTCCAGAGAGACCTGAGCCAAAGGACCTGGCTAAACCACACCCAGATTCCTGACACCAGGAATGGAGATAAAATAAATTTTAAGCCTTTAAGTTATGGATATAATGCAAGCATCTAAAAAATGTCAACAGCAACTTCAATAATTTATTGTTAAAAGTTTTATTCATAAGATTGATAAAACAAGAATACTTGTTATGACTCCTTTCATTAGAGATCACTTTTACTGGCAATTCTAGGTAGATAATAAACTATTTTAAAGAGTAATATTTATAACAGTTTCAAAAATATCAGAACTTAATAATAAATGTAACAAACGGTGTTTAAAACCTCTATTTACTTTGAAAATTACAGAACATTGTTGAAAGGAATTAAAATGCTAAAGAAATGATAGGATAGAGTTTATTCATAGGTTTTGAGAATCAATCATTTAAGAATAATAATCCTCCCTACATTGATTTATAAATTCATTGAACTACCGATCAAAGGTCCAGGTGGATTTTTGAGACACTGACACATTGAATGTTTTTGTCATCTTACAAAAGGTCCCTCAGCTCACCTCTCATCTATTATTAAAGAACTGTAGACAGGCTGTAGAAGCCTGTGCTGCCCATTAAATTTCTTAAGATCACCCACAGTGATTACTGCTTCAACTGATGCTCATTCTTAAGTGCTCTAAAGCTTCCCCACAGTGTTGAGAGTCACCATGCTGGGACAAACTAGCCATGTCTGACACTCCTCTGATGTACTAGGGTCCAGGGGGCATCAGTACTCCTGTCATTTTTACAGATACCCAATGCTCAATTCTGTACCATGATTCAGAAACTTACCATTTGGCTTTACTGGTAATAATGAAAATGTACATGGACAAAAGCCTTAATATTTAAAAATAAAACACATGACAGCATGGATAGAACTGGAGAGCATTATGTTAAGTGAAATAAGCCAGGTGGTGAAAGACAAATACCATGTGATCTCACCTGTAACAGAAACCTAATCAACAAAACGAACAAGCAAGCAAAATATAACCAAAGACACTGAAATTGAGAACAGGCTGACAGTGACCAGATGGGAGAGGGGAGGGGATTATAGGGGAAAAGGGTGAAGGTTTTGCAGGAACAACTATAAAGGACACATGGACAATAACAAGGGGAGGGTGGAAACAGGAGAGGGAGGTGGAGAGGGCTGGGGTGGTTGGGAGGGGCAGGAGGAAAAGATAGAAAACTGTACTTGAACAACAATAAAACATGTTTTAAAATATATACTCTCTAAGCACAGATTAAAATATATACTCTCGAAGACATAATAAAAATAATAAAATAAAAATAAAACATACACATATACACACAAAAACTTCAGCACATACAGTCATTCCTTGGTATTCATGGGGGATTGGTCCCAAGAATACCAAAATCCAAAAATGCTTAAGTCCTCTACTTAAAATGGTATTATATTTGCATGTAACCTGTGCACATTCTTCCAAATACTTTAAATAATCTCTAGATTATTTATGATACCTAATACAATGTATATGCTATGTAAAAAGTTGTTCTACTATGCTGTTTAAGAACTAATGACAAGAAAAGAAAGTCTGTACACATTTGATATAAATGCAACCATAGTAAGAATATCCATATAGTGAGAAAAAAGGTAGGAATAGAATTATGGATAGAAATAATAAATAGCAGCATTACAAATGATATATTGTGATGGCATGATGGATTGTTTGTTTAATTTTTATTTCTGTGTTTATGAGGCAATAAGGTGCCACTGTTAAAAGTTTCAAAATTATTTAGACATGATTTACAGTTAGGTTGCTGCCACTTGGAGCTCCATAGCTTTGGGCTTGTTATTTAAAGTCTTTGTACCTTGGGGTACTCAATTAAACAGTGGATACAATAGTGCTATCTATTTTATATCTTTGTGAGGATTAAAAGATGCAATTGTTTGGACTATAGTATATGATCAATAAATAACTGTGGATAATATTACAGTAAAACAATAATAATGGGAAAACAGTAAATTTCAAACTAATTAGTAGGAAGAAAAACAATGTAGATAATTATTTACAACTTCAAGCAGTAAAAGTTTATTGCCCTAGGCCTTCTAAAAAAATGAAGACTTTAGCCCTGGCTGGTGTAGCTCAGTGGATTGAGCGCGGGCTGGGAACCAGAGGGTCCCGGTTCAATTCCCAGTCAGGGCACATGCCTGGGTTGCAGGCCAGGTCCCCAGTGAGGGCCATGTGAGAGGCAACCATACATTGCTGTTTCTCTCCCTCTCTTTCTCCCTCCCTTCCCCTCTCTCTAAAAATAAATAAATAAAATATTAAAAAAAACAAATAAACGAAGACTTTAAGTTTAATAAGTTCATTAAGGAAGAGCAATAATGATTGTAATAAAATAGGTGGTTAGAGGTAACATTATTAAAATCCCCATAGCTAATACTAGTAGAACACTCATATGTATGTTAACCATTATTAATGCATTTGCACTGATCTTACATATCTCAAGATTGAGACTTGAGAAACTTTTTTGTAAACTCCCTTTTATTTCAAAAATAGCACTCCCTTTTATGCTATTTTAAAAAGAAGACAAAGTTTGTTAGGAAATAGAAAACTAAACATTAAAAAACATGATTATGGTAAAATGGCATTGATATATTTCCTATTGTTAACCTTGACAATAATTAATGTCTGTGTCTGGAAGAGAAAAAAATATGATCAGTGGAATCATTATTGATTTTCCTACAAGATTCAGAATGTTATTTTCAAGGGCTCTATTATCTTTATTCCAAAAATTACATAGAAGCGCAGTTTAAATTTATGCTCCCTAGCCTTATGATCCTGTTTCTCTTTTGCTGTTTAATGCCTGATTAATACTAAGATAAGCCTTTGTTTCAGTGAGAATATTGTTCTTCATTCTAAATTGCAGTTACTTCTAAAAATGTGTGACTACAGAGTGATATCAAAGGGAAGTAACATGTATTATTTGCTATTAAAACTTCTTTAATATAGTCCTAACTGGTGCGGCTTTGTTGGTTAGGCATCATTCTGTAGAGTGTAGGGTTGCTGGTTCAATCCCTGGTCAGAGCCTGGGTTATGGGTTTATTTCTGGCTCCAGGAATGTATGAGAGGCAACCATATAGCAACGTTTTTCTCCCATTCTTTTTGCCTCCCTTTCCTCTCTCTAAAAACAAACAAACAAACAAATTATTTAATATAGTACAAAATATTGCTATGTTGAAATAATTCACTGCATTAGTATTTTAATTACTAAAGAATACTCAGAATTACAGTCAATATATTAGACTGAGCTCATTGTCTTTCAAATCTCTATTTAAATTCACAGAAAATGACAAAATACAGTAAACATTAATTTAAAATATAAATCAAGAGAAAATGACAAGAAAGAAAAATATCAGCTTTTAACCATGAAGAGGAACATTTTTGTTGCCACCAACTGGACTATTGATATATAAGCATTTATATCAAACAGAATATAATAGAAAAGTCAGGTTGGGGAATAGATGCATAGCTCTTCTGCAGTATAGATTTGGAACTGAATCCCCCAAATATGGAAAAGAGAAAAGGCTGTATTGTTATAAAATAAAGATTAAAATACATGGTGCATTGCTATAAATAGATATAGACTACTGAGCTAGAATTACAAGTGAATAAGAAGTAACTTACAGCAAAGAGTATCTTCATTCCCATAAGATACAAAATATCCAAGGAAATAAATTATGACAAAAGTGGTCTAAACACACACAGTAATAAAACTTGAAAATATGCATATTTACTACTCCACTTTGCCTTGCTGCAGAGTTAATGTTTCTACACTCATGTATATAGAGCTCTTTATATTAACAATGACACAACAACAACTCCATATTGCTTTAGAAGACTACATACTTGCAGCAGGAGACGTGTATGAGAATGCCTATGGTGATATTTTTATTAATGAAAAAATTCTAGAAGCAGTTCAAAAGTAATTACAAGTAGAATAGATACAGAAATTATGTTATATTCATATAAGAGATTGCTTATAGAAACAAAAGTATAAGCAACAACTTCAAGTAGAAATTGATTAATTTAAAAATCATAACATTGAGGAAGTAAGTTCATAATATTAAGGAAAGATTACATGCTGCAAGAATCTAATTACACAATTTTTTAAGCTAAACAATAGAGTTTAGGGATGCAGAGTTAGGTAAATGTTAAAGCAAATAAATATGATTGATACCACACAGGCAAACTTGTGGAAACTCAGAGAAAATTGGTGTTTGGATTGGGCTGTAATAAAAAAAAAATGTTTAAACAATAGTAAGCTAGAGCTTTTAAAAGGCAGTGATGAAGACTTTCACTTCTGGGAGGAAGTAGCATACTTTTCTCTAATTTTCTTTCTAAGTACCATAAAAAGTCCTGAACATTATATATAAAACAAACATAAGAAAACTCTTGAAAGGTGAAAAAAAGAAGGCATACTTGTTAGGGAGATCGGCACTGGAGAAAAAGATTAACTCTCTGAATTTTCTTTTTGTTTCATATAACAAGACTTGCTTTTAAGAAGCTGTAACCTGCAAGTGCCTATAGGCACAGACAAAAGAGTTACATCCAAAAGAAGTGTTCTTTCTAAACCCAGGAGCAAAATAGGACAAACCTAGCAAGACAGAACAGTTTTAGATAATAACCACTCTACTCCAGGCAAATTCTATGGGAAAAACTCTGGCCCCATGCTCACTTGATCTGGCAAAGGCCAAGTGGGGAACCTAGATTTCTGCCCTTATAAGACTGTAAAAGTCACCCCACCTCTGTAGTGGTGGTGGCAGAGAAGGTCCAATAGGGGGTTGTAAATTTCATCCCTACTAGCTGATAACATGCCCTACTATCCTGTGGTGTCACTGAAGACCACACAGGAAACCTAGACTTTCACTCCCAGCAGTCATGAGGAGCGTTCCGCCTTAGGTATCAAGAGAAGGTGAATGGAAAACTTGAACTTCTGTCTCTATATCTGGTGGTTTCTCCAATTCTCTCAACAGAGCATTGTTAGAGAAAGTCAGCTAAAGAAAAGTCTAAATAAGTTTCAAAAATTTCATAATATTGTAAGAGTGTCCAGGTTTCAATTGAAAATCATTTATTATATCAAGAACCAAAAAGATTTAAATTGAATGAAAAAGGACAATAAGTAGATGCAAATATTGAGATAATGGATATATTATAATTATGAAGTTTTTAAAGAAACAATGAATATAATGCTTCAATAAACTATTACAAACATGAATGAAACAAATGAAAAAATAAAGACTCAGCAATGAAAAAGATCTCAGCTAAATATAGAAGCTGAACTGAATAAAGAACTGATGAAAAATTTTAAAACTGAAAAATAGCAAAACTGGAATATACAGTTCGATATTAGAATGGAGGTATCAGAAGAAAGGATTAGTGAAATGGCACATAAAACAATAGGAAATACTGAATCTTTACAACACGGAGAGAACAAACTTCAAGAAAAGGTGAATAGAACTTCAGGGACCTTTGGCACTATAACAAATTATCTAATATTTGTATCATTGGAGTCCCAACGTTGAAGAGAAAGAGTATTGAGGCCAAAAGTACTCAAGAAGTAATGGATAACAACATCCTGAACTTGTCAAAAGACATAAACCTACAAATACGAGAAGTGGAGAAAACCCCCATCTAAATAAACCCTTTGAAATCCTCACCAAAACACATCGTAGTCAAACTCTGTCTGTGTTTCTAAACAAACAAAAAAACCTAAAAACAACAAGAGGGAAATAAGACCTCAGAGACCTCACCTGCAGGGGAAAAGCAACATGAATAACAGTAGATTTCTTACCAGAAACCACTGAAGTCAGAATTGGCACAATACCTTTGAAGAGCTGAAAGAAAATAATTGTCAACTACACCTTATATCCTGCAAAAAATATGCTTCAGCAGCAAAGAAAAATATTAAGACACTCTCATGTGAAAAAACAAAAACAAAAACAAAAAGTGGTTTTCTCCTAATAGATTTTGTGCTAAATTAATGGCTAAAAAAGTTCTCTAAGCAGGAAAAAATAAGAGAAGAAACGTTGGAACACCAGGAAGGAAAAAAGAACACAGTAAGAAAAAAATATGGATAGCAATATTCTTGCTTTCTTCTATTGATTTTCTAATTTGTGTTCCATAGCTGAAGCAAAAATTATAGCACAATGTGATGTGGTTTTATATAGAGAGGAAATATATATATATATATATATATATATATATATTTTGTTGTTGTTGTTGTTGTTGTTGCACTTCTATCTGCCAAGGTAAAACACTGTCTCCACATCGCATTTTTGAGCATTTCATAATTTAAAGTTTTTCTTTTTTCTTTTTTTATTAATTTTTTTGTTTAATTACAGTTATTTGCATCCTCTCCCCTCCCCCTCCCTTCCCCTCCCATCACACCTCCCCCCCAGCCTCCCTCCTCCCCCTTAGTTCTGTCCATGTGTCCTCTACAGTGATTCCTAAAAACTCTTCTCCCCATTGTCCCCTCCCCCCTCTCCCCTGTCTATTGTTAGACTGTTCTTAATTTCAGTGTCTCTGGTTATGTTTTGCTTGATTTCTGCTTTTGTTGGTTATGATCCGGTTAAAGGTGAGATCATATGGTATTTGTCCCTCACTGCCTGGCTTACTTCACTTAGCATAATGCTCTCCAGTTCCATATATAGAGAGGAAATATTTAATAATTATATTATGAAAGGGGGTCTGGCATTGGAATGTAGAAAGAGGTAAGTGTTCTATACACTCCACTCAATTGGTAAAATAATGATGTAATAGACTGATGTGATGAGCTTTGTATATGTAATGAAATACTCAGAACAACCACTGAAACTAAACATAAAATGAGATACACTAAAAATATATAATAAACAAAACTGATATTTTAAAACATGTGAGTATGAAAGTAGAAAAAATGCAGTAAGAGAAACAAAAATAAGAAAATAAATAAATTAGAGATAATCTTTAATATCAATAATTACATCAAACATAAATAGTATAGCTACAATAATTAATAGACTGGAATTGAAAGAATATTTTTAAATGGCCTATAAGACACTAACTTTAATTATAAACTATAGATAGTTTATATTCTATATAGTAAAAGAATTAAAAATCATACAAATGAAGAGATAGGGCTACATTAATATCAGAAAAGGTAGACTTTAGAGAAAAGTAAATTATGAGAGAAAGAAAGGGGTATTATATCATGTTAAAATACAGCAAAAAGATATTACACTCCTCAAAATGTATGAACCAAACAAGATAGCTGCAAAATGTATAAAGTTAAAGCTGATAGAACTAAAAGTAGAAATAGACAAATTCATAATTGTGGATATCACACTTCTCTTAAAAAATTGCAAATAAAAAATTAGCAAAGATGTCAAATAATTCAGTATTATAATCAACCAACAGGAGAAAATAGAACACTCTACTTAACAAATAGCAAAACACATTTTTTTTTTACTGCTCAAGAAACACTAAAGCATAGATCATATACTAGGCCATGAAAAAACCTCAAGAAATTTAAAAGAATTGAAATAATTTAGTGTTCTCCAACCAATATGAAATTCCACTAGAAATCAATAAAGTTAACAGGAAAATCTCCTAAAATTTGGAAAGTAGCAAACTTTAAATAAGCAATGGGTCCAAGAAGGAAGTCCAAAAGGAAATTAGAAAATACATTGGGCTAAATGAAAATAAGATACTGCATATAAAAATGTATGGATCACAATGTTGACAGGGACATTTATAGCCCTACATAGAACCAGAGAAAGTACAAAAACAATGCAAACAATATAAAGAAAACAACAAAAACACTACAGGCCAACATTGCTTATGAGTAGTGATAGAAACTCCTTATAAAATATTATCACACAGAACAGTGTGATTTTCAACCTTTCTCATCTCATGACACACATAAACTAATTGCTAGAATTCTGCAGCACACCAAACATATTCTTTCTGCCAATCTGACAAAAAAATAGGTATAATTTTGAATCATTTACATTTGACGGCTACTGTTGTGTTGGCTGTTGTCATTCTTTCAATTTGACAAACTAGAGTGCCCCTGACTCACTAGTCAGGTATTGCATGTTATAAAAATTCTTATGGCACACCAGTGTGCCTCTTGCAGCATGCAAGTTGAATTGCTGGTATAGAATTAAGCACTGTATAAGAAACATTATAAAAATGGCCAAGTAAGGTTTATTCTGGGCAGGGGAATCTGGCTTAATATTTTCAAAATCAATGTAATCTATATTAACAGGGTAAAGAGGAAAAATCACATGATCGTATTAATCAATGCAGAACATTCATTTGATCAGTTTGGCATTAATTAATAACAACTGTCAAAAAATAGAATATAGCAAAACTTCAGTTTGATAAAGAACATTTACAAAAACCTTCCAGATAACATTATATTTAATGTTTAAGATTGGATTATTCCCTGCATGATATTTGGTGCTGGCCCAAACGTCCATGAACGCATTCTGTCCATGAAAAAATGTTATTGTAATTTGGTTTTGTCCAAAATGTCCATGTGTATATTTGGTCCACATCAAGTGGTCCTTGATATTTGGCTCTGTCTAAAACATCCATGCTTAGAAAACACCTCTGGATTTAAATAGCTCATAATGTTTATGTCAACTTTTGATTTACAGGATTAACGCAAAAATAATACATTTTACTATTGGTCCATTAATTGTGTGGTGGCTGCATATTGCAAAAATAACCCTATTGTAGCTTAACTGGTATGGCACATCAGGTGAGATAGATGAGTTGGCATAGATCAAATGTTTCTATGGATGTTTTTGAACGAGACTCAATATCTGCTAAACAGTTTATTATTCCTAAGATCAGAAAGAAGGCAAAAATGTCTATTTTTAACACTGTTATTTAACATGCCACTTGAAGATTCAATTAATGCAATAAGGCAACAAGAGGGAATGAAAAGCATACAAATTAAAAATAAAGAAATGAAGTGGCTTCTATTTCCAGATGACACGATTGTCTTTGGAAAAATTCCCATGTAAAAAAAAGAATCTCCCAGAACTCAGGACTTCCTCATGACTTCAGCAACTTAAGAAGACAGAAGATATATATAAATATATATACAAAAATCCACTGTATTTCTAAATATCAGCAATGAGTACATAGACACTGAAACTAAAAATACAATAGCATTTATAATTGTTGAGGCAAAGGAAGAGTTCACAAACATAATTTTAAAATTGAAGTTATAATACAAAATACAAAGGTAACCAGGAAAAAAAAATCCCACGACATATGTAAAGTGTTTTTGTGGAGAAAATTTTTAAATTTTCTTATAATCAAAACCACCATAAAGTGTTTTGTGGGAATTGAAGAGATTAATATAAAATGTATAAGTACAAGGGCTATTGATGAAATTAAAAAAAAATCTAAGGACTACAAATGAACAAGAAGGAAGACATTGCTGATAAAATTAACATGTAAAGATTTGACTAACAGATACCAAAATGATTTTAAAAGCTTTAGTAATTAAGATAATGTGGTATTGGCTTAAAGAATTACAAAGTGATCACAGAACAGAGTAGATAGCCCCCAAATAGTCAAGGTGTGAAAACTTGGTGTATGTGAGAAATGGTATGACTTACTGAACAATGAGAAATAAGGAACTTATCAAAAATTTTAGAGTGGTAAAATTGACCCTCTACATGAAAAAAAAAATCTATGTGTTTATGGACCTGAATGTGAAAAACAAAACAAAACAAAACAATCACTCACAAACAAAACTCATAACATTTTACAGGACAACATAAAAAGTATATTTTAACATTTCAGTATAAGGATCACTGGTTAATGAATAAATTTTAAAATGTTAATATTAACAGAAAATTGTAAAATTCAATTATAATAAATTTAATAAACCTGTTTCATCAAATAATACTATAGAGAGAAAATCAGGGGGAGAAACACATTTTCTGAGAGAACGTATTTGAAACATACATAAATGGACAATAATGTGGGTCTAAAATGTAAGCAATGTCTATATAGGAAAAACTTATAAAATAAACAAAGATGAATTGAATTCCTTTATAATAAGATATAATTTCATACCTGATAGGTTGACAAAAACAAAGATGGATGACTCTGCCAGGCTCAGCTAAAATGTGGAACAAGGATCATTTCTACCACAGGCATTCCAAGTGATACCATTAGTTCAATGTTGGCAAGAGGGTAGAGTGCTTCTCTGAATGCAAGGAAGTATGGTGGAGAGAAGGGGTGCCCAAATTATGTATGGCTTTGAATTACATTGAAGTGTACCTGAAGGCAATGAGGGGCATTTTAAGAAAAGTGACAGATCAATTTTATGAAGGAGGGATCATAAAGATTAGAGCAGAAATAAACAAAATAGAGTCTAAAGAATAATAGAAAAGATTAATTAGACTAAGAGCTGCTTCTTTGAAAAGATAAACAAGATTGACAAAACTTTAGCCAGCCTGAGAGAGAAACCCATGTATATAAGTCAGATGAAAGAGGATAAGTAACAACTGACATAAAAAATAAAAAGGATTGTAAAAAACATTACAAACAACTTTATGCCAACAAAATGGACAATCTGGAAGAAATATATGAATTCCTAGAAACATACAATCTTACAAAACTAAACCAGAAAGAATCAAGTAATCTGAATAGACAGACAGATTACAACTAGTGAAATAGAAGCAGCAAATAAAAAACTCCCTTCAAATAAATGTCCAGGGTCAGATGGCTTCATAGGTGAATTTTACCAAACATTTAATGAATAGCTAATCCCTGTCCTTCTCAAACTATTCTAAAAAATTCAAGAGAAGGAAAGACTCCCAAGCATATTTTATGAGCTCAGTATTACCATAATTTCAAAACTAGCTAAAGACATTTCGAAGAAAGAAAATTATAGGGCAATATCTCTGATGAACATAGGTGGTAAAATCCTCAACAGAATATTAGCAAATTGAATCCAGAAATCCATTAAAAAGATCGTATAGCACGATAAAATGGGATTATTCCAGGGATGCAAGATCAGTATAATATTTTCAAATCAATAAGTGTGATTCACCACATAAACAAAATGAAGGATGAAAACCACATGACCATATTAATATATAAAGAAAAACATTTGATAAAATCCGTTACCCATTTATGATAAAAACTCTCAGCTAAGTGGGAATAGAAGAAACATAACCTCAATGTTATAAAGGACAGTTGTCACAAACCCACAGCCAACATCATATTCAATGGGCAAAAACAAAACTGTTTCCTTCAAGATCTGGAACAAGCCAGGGTGTCCACTTTCACCACTCTTATTCAACATAGTACTGGAAGTCTTAGCTAGAGTAGTCAGAAAAGACGAGTAAATAAAAAGCATGCAAATTGGGAAGGAGGAAGTAAAACTTTCATTATTTGCAGATGGCATATTGCACATAGAAAACTCTAAAGACTCCATCAAAAAGCTACTAGATCTAACAAATTAATTTGGCAAAGTAGAGGATACAAAGTTAATATCTAGAAATCAGTGGCATTTCTATACACCAACAATGAACTATCAGAAAGAGAAACTGAGAAAACAATCTCATTAACTATTGAAATAAAAGAAAATAAAGTACCTGGTAATATATTTAATCAAGGAGGTAAGAGACTTGTACTAGGAAGACTATGGGACACTGAAAGATGAAATTGAGGCAGATACAAATTAGTGGAAGGAAATACCATGTTCATGGATTAGAAGAAGTGACATTATTAAAATGTCCATACTACCCAAAACGATCTATAGATTCAATTCAATTCCTATTAAAATACCAGTGGAATATTTAACAGAACAAGAACAAATATTCCAAAAATTTATATGGAACCAAAACAGACCCAGAATAGCCTCAGCAATCTTAAGAAGAACAAAGCTGGAGGTATCACAATACCTGATATCAAACTATACTACAAGGACATTGTAATCAAAATAGCCTGGTACTGGCATAAGAACTGGCATGTGGATAAATGTAATGGAACAGAGAACCCAGAAATAAACCCACACCTATATGGTCAATTATTATTTGACAAAGGAAGCAAGGACATACATTTAGGTAAAGACAGTATCTTCAATAAGTGGTGTTGGAAAAACTGGACACATGCTGGATACATGTAAAAAAATGGAACTAGACCACCAACTTGCACAATATGGAAGAACTAAAGATAAAAGACAAATGTACATTGACAAACCATACAAATCCTTGAAGAAAACAGGCAGTAAAATCTCAGACATCTCTAGGAGCAATATTTTTGCTGATAGGTCTCCTAGAGCAAGGGAAATATAAGGGAAAAAATAAACAAATGAATACATCAAACTAAAAGTCTTCTTTAAAGCAAAAGAAAGCATCAATAAAATGAAAAGGAACCCACTATATGGGAGAACATATTTGCCAATAATATATCTCATAGGAGTTAATCTCCAAAATATATAAAGAACTTATACAGCTCAATACCAGGAAGACAAAGGATCCAATTAAAAAATGGGCAAAGAACCTGAATAGATACTTCTCCAAAGAGGACATACAGATGGCCAATAGACATATGAAAAAGGCTCAGTGTCGTTAATCATCAGAGAGATGCAAAGTAAAACCACAATGAGATATCACCTCACACATGTCAGAATGGCTATCATCAATAAATCAACAAATAACTCTGACGAGGATGTAGAGAAAGGGGAACACTTTTGCACTGTTGGTGGGAATGCAGACAGGTGCAGCCACTGTGAAAAACAGTATGACGTTTCCTCCCAAAAGTAAACTATTAGGAATTCTTATCTCCTTATCTGCATTTCTTTGTTTCATCACGTTATTGCATTTCACTTTCTTAAACATTTTTGTTTTCTTCTTTTGTTTATTGTTTGATAGGTGCAGCGTAACTGTTACAGACAGAGAAATCATGTTTTCATTGACTGTGTCCAAAATTTGGGGAAGGGTGAGAGGCACAAAAGGGACTTCTCATGCTAATATTGCCTGTATCAGGGAGGAAAATCTTTTCAAACCTCTGCAGCAGACTTTATTTACGTCATTGCTCATCCCTGACCAATCTCTAGTGCAGAAATAAGGTAACCATCATTGGCCCAAGAAAATCATGACATGTCCCTTGGATCTGGACACATTACTTCTCAACAAAACTAATAGTGTGAAAGAACAAAGAATAATATTATCTGGTATAGAAATGATGCTGCCGGAGAATAACTAACATTCCTTCAAGGTGCATCTGTGTCATTTACTATGCCATAACAGTTTCTGTAGTTTAGGGAAGAAGAGGGAAAATATGGTATTTAAAAAATAATATTACTGCTACATATTTTGCTTTTTCTATTACTTTTAAATGTTAACACATTTAACAGCTTTAATATATGTAAATGTTGAAATGTTAATTCATTTAAAATCAAAATTCAATAACACAACATAAGCAAAAAGGCTGTTGAAAGAGCAGACGTTGTATTCAACATTTAAAGGCTATTGGATTTTAAAACAATTTAACTGTTGCTTTAGTTTGTAGAGTATGGATGCAGGTACAAATGAAAAAGCTTCACGAAAATATGCATAAGAAAGCTGTACATCTATTGAGGGAACAGTTTCAAAATCTACATTTTAGTACAAAAATAATACAAAATAAATTTGAAAACACTAGTGTGAACTTAGATAAAACACTGATTAAAGTATTTTTTGTATTGTATTTTTTGTTTCTGATCTTTAGGTAGAGAGAGCCTATACTCCCTTGTACTCCTCAGGTCATAGTAAGCTGCATTCATATGATGGGGGGGGCAAACAAACTGGAATTTATTTATGCAAAATTGTGTATTTATTCTTAGACGTTTAAACTTCAGATATCTTCAATGTATTCTCTATTTGATGCAATACACCTATTGAGACATTTTTTCCACTGCTCAAAACAGTTTTTGAACTTGTCCATTTTGATACCCTTTAGTGCTTCTGCCATATTTGGTTTGCTTCTTCCACAATGGCAAAACGTTTCCCTTTGAGGACTTTTGCATCCAAGGAAACAAACAAACAAAAAGTTGTCTAGGGTGAGACCAGGTGAATAGGGAGAGTGGGTCACATGGGTCATGCTATTTTTGTCCAAAAACTGCTAAACACTCAGCAGGGTATTGGCAAGTGTGCTGGTAAATCACCCATTACAAAGTGGGCAAACACGTTGAAAGAATCTTCAAAAAATTCACTGAAGCCAAACACAGCCTCTCACACAAATGCCAGCTGGTAAACTGATACGGATGTGTTCCTAGAATATTCACCTAGTAGGGGAAGCCTGTACTACAAGGGACCCATGCTCTAGAAGATAATTCCCATACTTTTGGGGGTCATCCCTTGTATATCCATTCTAAGGCATCTCTTTTGTATTTTATCTTACTGTTTTATGTCATTCTATTACATTAGATTTTATTTTATTTCCTCTTTTCTTCTGGTCTGCTACCCTGTACCTTTTCATTCCTTATACACCTACTCTCCTTCTTTAATATGCTCTGCAATACATGTGAAACCTTATCAAATATGGACTGTTGTTGAGTGCTTATGTTTTAATTTAGATATGATATTTACCCACGAATCATATTATTTTACTCCTCCTTCATTCTCAACACTAATGTTTTGAGATATATCCATGCTTATTTGTTTCAATGTTGTTGCTTCTAGCTCAAAAGTATTCCACTCACTGTATTTTATGAATTCTCCATTAATTGTTCAATTTTGAAGCCTGTGACTATTCATTGTTATAAAGAATGATGATGTAATGTGTAGTGAAGTTTTTTTGTTTGTTTTTGTTGTTCTTGTATAATTAACCCATAAGTGGGATTAGTTTGTGTAGCAGTCCATATGAGATGAGACACCACTCTACAAATTTAGAGAATGGCATTCAATACAGAGAATTAGGTATAAAAACCCTTGGAAAAGCTTGATATATGATATTAGGAAAGACTTCTGTTGGCTTTCATATGCCTTTCTAGCTTCCATGGCATCAGGAATGGAAAGAGCTGAAAGAAACTACCTCCAGTGTTCATGGATTGGTGATCCAGAGGCGAACATCTCAAGGCTAGTGGAAAAATTTCACATCTGCCTAATTCCCTACCATTGTCTGCTGCAGTCTCAACAGCCCCTTCTACCTTCCATATCACACGTGACTGCTTCTTGCTGGAGAAATCTAAACAAAAACTAGGATAGCAATAAATTTTGGAAAATATATTTCCATACTCCATCTTCTATGACACAGGGAAGAATATAAAGAGAGAGAAGATTACAATTTATTTCCAAAATACAATATTGAACATATCAGACATAAACATTCATAATTTAATAAACATTGTTTTAATGAAGTCCTCAAGTGGCTGGTCATTTTACATATTCTTGGTAAAGCCTAAAATTCATCTTCCCATGTCCATGCCATTTACTAGAAATGATACATATTTCTGCCACTCAAGGTAAATTAAAAGTAGGATCTTACAATTATATTTTCCAATTTTCAAACATTTTTATCTCGTGGCACACATAAACTAATTACTAAAATTCTGTAGCAAACCAGAAAATATATTTTTTGCTGATCTGACAAAAACTAAGTATAATTTTGATTCATTCACAGCGGACAGCTATTTTTGTGTGGGCTGTTACTTTTTAATTTGACAGTCTAAGGAAAAAGAGGTCAGTGTCTCTAAATAAGTAGTCAGATATCGTGTGTTTCTTTTGGCACACCAGTGTGCCTGCCACATCATACTGGTTGAAAAATCACTGTTAGATTTTCAATTCATGTGCTTGTTATACATCGAGGCTTATATTTCTAACTGATCGTTAATATGTATTGACTATTTTCTATTGGTTTTCCTAATATTTTTACTTAATTTCAATGTTCTTAGTATGTTTTAGATATGCATCACTTGGCCATTGTAGATGTCATAAATATCTTCCCCCAGTCACATTTGTATCTTAATATCAATTAATAGCTATTGAATAGAAATTATTCTTAAAATTTGCAACTTTTGTGTACTTTAAAAAATTATTTATCTAGCCTTTGATATATAGTTTTCCACATTTTTTCCATTAGCCTATGATGTTTACTTTTTAAGAGCTCCTATTATTTCCTTACTATGCTCAACAATAATGTGACTGTCTATTTTCTTGAACTAAATTTGTAGACATCATTTACAGCATGTTGGTAGAGTTTTACTGTATTTTCTGAAAGTTCTGATCTTTGCTTATAAATTTATTTAAAGTTTGTTTAATGCTGCATGACATCTGCTTATTAATCTGGAAATAGGTCTGCTGGCTTACAAATTGATCTGGTGGGCTATACTCTTCTTAAAACCGAGGGTCCTTTCTGTATTCTGTATGTTCTTTCCTTTGTTAATCTATAAAAGAGAGAAATACCATCAACCTTCTTTTGGCTGGAGGACAGTAACTGTAAGATGGAGGTATAAGCTAAAAATAAACTTTCTCCAAGTGGACAGAAATAGAGATGATATGTTTTATACAGGTAGCCGCCAGAAAAGACTCCTCCATTCCCTACTCCTTCATGAATACAGAATCTTAAGGTTGAGTGAGGGAGTTCGTTACTGTTTACAGTACCGCATTCTTAGTTACACATTGATCAATCTTTCAAAATGGCTATGAATCTAAAATAAAATAAAAGTGTTACTATAAAAAGAGTTAAACCACAACCATGTATCTTTTATTGAATTTATTGGAGTGACACTGATTAACAAAATTATACAGATTTCAAGTGCACAATTCTACACCACATCAGTGTACATTGTATTGTGTGTTCATCACTTCAAGTCAAGTATCAGTTCATCACTATTCATCCCCCCTATATCCTCCTCCAACTCCCCCAAACTCCCGACCCCTGGCAATATCCACACTGTTGTCCTTGTCCATAAGTTTTTTTTTCTTCTCAGCTGTGGGGATTGGGGGTTGAGGAGGCTGGGAGAGGGTGAAAGGATTGGGCATGGCCAAGTATTATATTCCGAGGACAGAAGTTGGAATCACATCTTTTATTTTATATTTTGGAATTCATTATTTTGCTTTTGTGTAAGAATAAAAATTATATTTATTCACTGCCTTTCCACTTACCTACCACACTCACTAGAGATTCTGTCTTGCCTGCTAAGTGCCTGGGCATCTGCTGTCCCCACTTTCGACAATGGGAGGGAAAGCAGAACTGGCAGAGATAGGAGTTCTACAGTGAGTCATATGGTGAAGGCAGAATTGCTGTGAGAAGAGTAATTAAGAGCATTGGGAGGTGAAAAAAAAGGAGTAATCAAACCAAAACAAACAGGAACATGTGTGATCTGAGACTGGGAATATTTGGGAAACAATGACTATTGAAGATGCCTGTGAGGCTTGGGAAATACTGACAGAGGACTTGTGGAAATGGGTATGGGAGAGAACTGGCAAAAGACAGTATTAAAAACGTCTGTAGTTTAGGGGGAAATTTGCCCCTTTAATGTTTTACAGAGTCTTAAACGATTTTTTTACTTTGCCTTTTACTTTTCTACTTAAGTCTAGTGATTAAGTATAACTGTGCTCAGACCTGCTTGACGGTACCTCAAATTTATATTAGTTCATTGGACTCATTTTACCCTTAAAAAAAAATTCCTGAAAAGTAAATGTCATTAGGTTATAGACTGCCTTATTAAGATTGTGTGTGTATGTGTGTGATTCTAGAGGACTTTTAATTTTAATGATAATTTCCCTCCTGATTATATAGAATTCTGTATTACATTGCTGAAGCATATGCTTAATGAGTTATAGAAAAGACCTTTCAGAAAATGCTAGCTCAAAAAAGTTACCTTTGGAGTCTGTATCCCTACAACCTAGGTAGCTAAATGTTTTCTATACAATGAATTTATATTAGCTATTTAGATGGATATAAGTGAAGATTCAATCTAGATTGTAAATTATATGAAGATAGTAATAAATGTTTTAATCTTATCAGCACAATTAGCTAAATTATTCTGATTTATAAAACTGACATTACCCCAAACTAAAAGGTGGTCCTAGGATTCTGGGATCTCAAAGATCCTTTCATGAGGTACGTGAAATAAAACCGGACTCAGAAAAATGCTAAAACGGTATTTGCTTTTTAAAAAATTTTCATTCTCTCATGTGTTACAGAGGAGTGGCCCAGCAGCTACATTCAATGTTATAGTGTAACAAAAGCAGACATGAGAATTTGTCTTCTATTAAGAAAGATATTTACAAAGTTTTGACAAACAAAATGGTGTTAATCTTTTCAGTATTTTTGTTTTAATATACAACTTTTTTATAAAATAGCTTATTTTTGCTAGCATATACTGTTCATTATTTCTAGTTTTAAGTAAATTATAAAAATTGTTTTTAAGCTTCTCATTTTCAATTTCTCATATGGTGAATATCAATAGATATAATAAAAAACAACCACTAAAACTCTTTTGGACTTTGTGTACTTTGAGTGCTAAGTGGTACTAAGTCCATCAAGTTTGAGCATCTAAGTCTTAAAAAAATGCTAGAATAAATAAATATATTTTTCAGAATAGAGAGGCTACTGTGGGGTTTTTTGAGTTTTATATATGTCTTTGATAAAGAATTAAAAATCAGGAGATGATGAAGGAAGACAAATAAAGATGAATAACAGGGAGAGATAAAAGGCACACATTGCAAACAGAGCTGAAGGAAGTATGTGGCTTACCAGACCTCACTTCACATGTCAGATAGACAACTTATCTCTTCCATAGAAATAAATGACAAGAAAGATCGGAAGTCCACTGCCCCTATCCTTAAAGCTGCATTCATGCCCAACCCATCGGATAATATGAAGCATAAAAAGTAAAATAATGAACATTTAAAATAAAAAAGTAATAATTACTACTAACTGTTCTACACTATTGTTTTGTTTTGTTTTTTAGTTTTTAGGGCACAGCACTTTTATTTACTGACTGTTTCACGAGCTTTATTAATAAAAAATTAACTGCATAAATGACTTTAAAAATTGAAAGTTACTCAGTAATTTTAAGAGTGTGACATAGAGGCCCTGTGCCTATGGCAGTGTAAGCATATTTTTATCTTTCAAAACTATATTCAGCTAAATCTTGCTGTTAAACCAAGTTTCCCCAGTGTATACATAGTCATGAAAAATATTAATAAGCTCATCACTGTGCCAATCTAATACCAAATCAGTAAGTCTATTTAGTGCTTATAATGTAGTGTTACATAGATTTAATGATGCTATTAGTGATATTTGCAGTGATTGGACTGGCATAAACAATTAGTATTTAGGATACTGTTTCTCGGTAGAAAAAACACCTAATTCCACTAATTGCCTCTAGTTCTGCTCCTATTAACTGTACACTTTCTACATGCTAATAATCTTATTATCAGCTGTTGCCAAGTTAATTAAAATTCATCTCTACAAGCATAAACCAAAATAAAAATATGTATTCTGCTTAGCTTTTTATACAGTATGTCTTCCAAAAAAAATTTTTGGAAGACCAAATTTAAACACTAATCTCTAGAAAATGCAAGAGAATTAAAAAGATGCACTTACCAAATTAACTATAAGAAACTCAAAGGAAGTTGTAAAAATAATTTTGTATTCTCATTATAAGACAATACTGAAGAATTGTACCAGTCCATCATTGGTATAGACGACACCTGCTATATTTTAGGAAAACACTTTTTTTTTCCTGAAAACAATGAAAAATAATTTTAATTTTTTGAGTCAAGAAACATATCCTAAAAGATGGTTTTAGGTTATAAAAATAGCTAGCACATATTTTAGCTTGTTCTACAAGTTCCAAAATCAACTGAAATATATTTTCTTTTTGTTGGTATTTTACTGTTTCAGATAGCAGTAAAATATTTCTAAGTAAATGGTATAGATTGCAGGGAGAATTCTTTTGCTCCTTTTTGTTGTTGTTAGAGGAAAATTAGATATCATACCCTGTTTTATCTAGCAACAGTGATTTGAGTTTTAAGATTGTATTATTTATAACTCATCATTAATGACAACGAGCATATATTAGACAGTATTTTACAATTAAGAATGTCACAGCATATTTTAGTTACATGTCACTTGTGTTATTAATAAAGGAATAGAGATGTTAGGTATGACTAATTTTAACTAATTTTTAATTTTTCAAGAAGAATCTCTTTAATTGGGACCAATATAAATGAGTCAGCTTCCCTTTGCCTGGATTCTCTCAATTGTGAGTTGGTGAGTGTTATGCTAATATAAAATTATACACATGCTGCAGTAAGGCCTCTATATTACAGCATGCTTTTTGTTTTAATAACAAATGATTCCCAAAATGTAAAACGATACATATATATACACACACATACACACACAAAATATCTCTCTATGTTTTATATATGGATTAATCTCCAGAAGTTGAATTCTTAAATCTAATCTTTCTAACAACAACAACAGAAATATTAAATCACAGGAATGATAAGATGATATATGTTTGAAGAATATCTCTTCAGAAAAAAAATCCTCAGATATATTAGTACTATTGACCCCAAGTTAAATTCAGCCAAATGAAGTTACATCAAGTGGGACATTTTCACTTTCTTAATGTTCTATTTCATTAAAACAAATGTATTTAAATTTTGATAATATTTTCATACTATCCATTGCTTTGGGGAAATTTTTCATAACTGCAACACACTTGTATATGCTCTTAAAGACAAATCAAAACTCAGTTTTGCATTCTGATCTTCTTTCCTTTGAAAAATGCATTTACATGTGCCCCTTTTCTTGAAATTCTCTCCAGGTTTGGCTTCTTTAGCATCTTTTTATATGATTCTCCTCCAACATGCACTGTACTGCCTTATCGGTGTCTAGTGTTGGTTTTTATTTCCTATGACTCTAAACTGATGTTTTTCCACAAGGTTTCACTGTCATCCCTGACCTTTTCCCATCATTTTCAACAGTACATCCATTTATTCCATGCATCAACTATACCTGCTTACTTTCAAAACAAGATATATGGCCTGTAAATACAGTAGTCAATATTGTTCAAAACAACTTCCTTAAGTATTACACAAATGAATCTTGTCACTATTTCCAAAACTAAACTCACATATATCCCTAAGTATATCCCTTAAATACTACATTTTAGCTAAACCTACAAATTTTGAGCAACTAGAGTTCCATTCTTTTTCTGTTCAGCATAATGGATTCAGTGTAATGGATCCAGTTTACTTGTTTATATCAAATGGATTCAGTTTACTTGTTTATATCTGACAAAAAATTTTAAAATACGGGAGAGTGAAGGCCATTTCTTGTCTATTTTGTTCACCATGGTATACCTAGTTCTGCTGTCCTAGAAGAGTTAATGCAGAGTGAATCTTCTGTCACCTGCCTGCATGCCAATTAGTCCACAAGTCCCTCTGATGGCTCATCCCAAAAGGTCTGAAATCCATTGCCCTGCCACAGTCTTATTTTCTTCTTTCATCAACAGATATTATAAGCCTCCTGATTTATCTTCTTCAAGTTTATTCATTGATAGAATTACTTTCTCCTGAATAAAACTTTACAATAATTCTAGTTACTTAAGATGATATATGTATTAATTGAGCTGCTTCCTACTCCAATATCACCTTCTCTCAATGCAGAATCTACTCATATTCATTATTTTTTAACTTTCCTGAACATAAATTTCCTGAATTTGCCAGAATTTGTGACAGCACACTGTGCTACTATCACAGGACTGGATAGATGTAGATGTTGATATAAATACCTATATCGACATAGATACAGACATAGCTATAGATATGTGGCTGTGGATGTAGATGTAAACATATATACTTTTAATTACCTCTGGACAGTTCTTCCACTCATTCTTCTGAGCCAATTCAAGTGCATGTCATTGGTGAAGAACTCCCTTCAATGCAAAGAGAGGTATTTTCCCCAAACTTTTTACATAATCCTGAGAATATCTCAAATAAAGCACTTTGGATATTCTGTAAACTCCTTGAGAGTCATGATGGTACATATGATGCAGTATCACATAATTGCTAGTAAAAATGTTTATTAAAGGAATGCATGAATTAAAAATGACAATATATATTAATTATCATATTAACCTACCATGTAAAGAGACAGAAATCTAAATTTAAATACACCTATTCAAATAATCAGGCCCTAAGAACCTCAAATTAGGAATCCTGCAGATAAAAATTTATTTCAGAACTCTTTCCTTAGTATAAGGCCAATAAATAATACTTAAGAAAAATAAATCCCCACATACAAAATAAGTATTTACTTAGCTATTTTTAATCAGTTAACTAATTAGTATTAAGTAGGCTTTATAGGAAAGAACTAGAGTTTTGTTAAAATCCAAATCACTCAGAGATTTTAACAATAAATTGTTTCCAGTTTGTACTTTTGATTAAGAGTTGAAGATACTTATTTGGAAACTTATTTTTATAGGAAATTATTGTAATACTAGTGCTTGATAGAAACAATGAAAGGAACTTGAAATTTAATTATTATGTGGGGAAAGACAAGCTCAATGTATTTGACTATTTCTACTATATTCAGTTCTGACCTCAGTGAGCAAGTCCAACTGAGATACCAAAAAGAATGCTTCCTACTTTTTTTATGCCATGTTAATTTTTTCAACATTAAAAACAGCTCTTGTGCTTTCATTAAAAAATAACAAAATTGTGAGCACAGTATGCAGTCAAGAATTAATGAAAAGTGAAGCACACATGTGTTTTACTCAATACCAAAACATACCAAAGTGAACAATTTAGACTTTAAAATGAAATTTATTTTTCATCTCTTCATAGAGAGCTTATTTTCATTTTGAAGTAACTAACACAATTGAGAACAAATTAGGATAAGATTGTGTTTATATCAGTCAAAGAGAATTGGAGAAGTTGGGACTTAATTCAGATCATGTGGAAAGAGAGGTAAAGAAAATGAAAAGGAAGGGGAAGATATGTAATCCTGTTTTGGGTGTGGAGATGATAGAATAGCTAGAGTTTGTTCAATTTAAATAATTTTTGTCCTCTACTTTGCTCGGAGAACACGTTCCAGGGAAAACCAGCAGGCGAAGCTGACCTGGTAAAAGAAGATGGTGGCCTAAGTGGAAAGTACCTTTAAGAGGCTCAATCCTCCCAGTGAGTTTTTCATGAATCTAGTAATCAGACTCCTTTTGCCTTATCAAAAGATTAATTCTTTAGTCAGAAAACTGAAACGTTTTCCCATTATTCATCTAATATTGAAAAAGCTCTAATTTAATAACTTTGCTATTAACACTTTCAAACTTCTAGTCAAACATGCAGTTTAATCTGATACTAATAGATCATTCCACTTTAATTGTGCTGATTTTCATAGTAAAACGAACATGCTTCCTACCCTTTAGAGCTTGTCATTCATTGTTGGTGGTATTGTCCTGAAGGTTCACTATAAGTATTGAACACTTATTGCTGTCATTCTTCAGCAAAAGTTGTCATTTTTTCTTTTCTCATATTGTTTTCCAGTGGTTTTTGATATTACTTCTTTTGCTGCTAGGTTCTTACCTGTATTTACTACCTCACTAGCAACCATCATTTAGCACAAGCCTAAGCCAGCACAATACCACCTTGTTCAGTCTTTTGGCTTCTCTTGGGACTGTCCAATACAGACCCCTTTCTTTTCCTTAAAATGACACTGTCAGCACTTTGTGAGCTAATAATTAATAATCAATTAATGTTTGATAGTAAAGTTGCATTATATTGTACTTTGGTACCTGATGTAATTTATTTTTATCTCATTAGGAACACCTCTTCACCAACTGCCCAGAAAGCTGGCTTACAGCGTATATAATCCCTTCCTTTTATATAGTCTAATTATGCACATAAATGATGTGGCACAGGAAATAATGAGAGGTGTTCAAAAGCAGTGCCATGTAGCTATACTGTACTAATTTCTGTTGCCATATTAAATAGGCTTGGGATCCTTACAATACAGGTGCTATTCAAGCATAAAATATTGGTGGTGTATCTGTACTTGCATAGCTTATAAATTATATCTTGAAATTTCATAGACACCAAGCAAGTTTTTACCATTGTCAGCAAGCAAAGCCAAGATAGCTATTCCAGAGAGGAGCCTCCTCCATTATCAGTCCTAATCCCTTCATTGTTAGCAGTTACCATGAGCAATGGTTGGTGGTGGGTCAGGTAGAAAGAACACAGCCTTATTTTTAAGTACCGGTAAACCTAACGTGGTGAGAGGACAGTAATTTTTTTTTTAATTTATAAAGAAAGCAACCAGATATAAATAGGATTGATGACAAAAAATTTGAAACACCAAAACGTAATCTCTTCTGAACAAAACAGCAATTATTGTTAAACTATGTATTTTCCTTCCAAATTGTGGCCTGTATATGCCAATTAGCATGCGGAATCAGGTTGTTATTCAGGCAAAACACTAGGAGAATATATAGTATCTACTCTTTAAGTATATAAAAAAGTTTTGCTGAAACCTCATATTTAAATTCAGTTAATTCTATACAGTGCTTAGAGTAGTTAAGTTCTTAATAAATGTTATAAGAATGGATCATGTCCCTGAGAATATACAAACATGTCATAAAATGCCAACTAATAGGTTTAATATGGCATTTTATCTTATTATGAGCTTGTGCTAAATTGTTTTCCACTAGTTATATTCTCTATATATGAGGTCTGTTCTCTGCATGTGGTTACAAACAACTTGTTTTGTTATAATTTGATTAATTTATACTAATCAAAATAGGGATTGGTTTAGTGAAAGGTTAAGAACACTCATTGGAGGCAAAATATTTGAGTGAAAGTTTCAACTAGACCATTAGGATAAAATGGAACAAAGAGTTCATATAAAGAGTAAGTACTTCAATGCCTAGTGTAGAGTTAGCCCTCTAATTTTGCCTCTAAGTGACAGATAACTTATTAAGCATTTTAGCACTTTACAAGTGGCTGATATATTTATCAGATGTATTATGTTAAATTGTATATATAACTCTTCTTATAATTCCAATTGCTAACTTGGGGGGTTCCTCTCAGTTCCCTAAAAATCAGAAAATCCCTAGGACAACGCCTCAATGACATTCCTAATTAGAACACGAGTGCCATCTAGTGGTCACGGTTGCTAACTACTGGTTTACTGGTGAACAGAAAAGTAGATGGTGAAGATGTTCTGCTTCTGCTTCATAATGCAGTCTCCTGGAGTGAATCTCAGACAAACGAATGAGGTTTCGTATATGCATACTACTCAACCAATTAAAATGTTTTAACACAAAATTTCAGCAGAGTGTCTGGGAAATTTAGTTTCTAGACTACAAGAAGAATATAGTCTAGTTCTAAATACCCACATAAAATGCTTTAATTTCATTAAAGATACAAATTTAAAAAAATATGATTCCAGATATAAATGAAACTAGGGTGGGCTGAAACAGAAAGATGGATATGATATATACTAGCAAAAAATTTTTGGAAGGAAGATTATTCTGATTTAGTGCAGAACGTCATAGAAATGTCAAGTTAATAGAAAACGGGAAGGAGATGGGAAATGATTGAGATGAAACGCACATGAAGATCCTTTGAAGTAAGACACATTAACTGAGACAGAATATAAGAAGCTACTAGAGATTTTTAATCTCAGATTTAGAAGAGCAGTGTGAAAGCAGAGAATATTGACTTAGGTTTTTTTCTTCATGGAAACAATTTTATGTTAGATAATCTTGGAGAATGATCACTATACAAAATGAAAATTAGGCATCTAAAAAAGTAGTGTTATAAAAATGACAGGCATCCTCAGACTGAAGATATATCTAAGGAAACATGTAAGTGCTTATCTAACAAAAGCTATTGTATGGAAATTAATAATAAGTAATTTTTACTTTTACATTAATTTCAAATTTTACTCCCATTTCCTAAAATCTTAGTTTAACTGCCAGTGTTTTTTTTTTTTTTTTTCTTTTTTCCCAAGGAAGAACATTTTTGTTAGAGAAAGATGTCACAGAGGATGAGCATGAGGAGCACTGAGAAGTCAGTCATGTCTGTAGCCACTGCAAGCAAAAGCTGGCACTAAGAGCCTCAGAGCACTTGAATTAGAGTGCCTCTTTCATACCTCCCGATGATTTTGGTTGCAGATGTTATCAAGACTTCTACAAAGTAATCTATGTTCTCTAGTGTTGGTTACTGAACCAGCTGTTAAATTAATTAAGTCAGTGTATTTCTCGAGTCTGATTAAGATATGTTTATTTCTGCTTTCAGAAAACAGCTGTGATATATAAGTCCTAAAACTGATGTTCTAAGAATAACAAAATAAAATTAAAATTATCATATGTTGTCCAGTCCAAGTAAAAGTTTACTTTTCGGTCTTCCTGTTTTATTTACATTTTTAGGGAATACCAGTGTAAATACAAAATCCAAGATTTTTATTTCCTTATTAGTTTTATTTCTAAGTAGTTTCACATTCATCATTATTTTCACCATAAAACATAGAGGATTAAAACATCAAAACACAAAATGTAAATGCTGAAATTGGCTCCAATATGCAAGGCAGGTGATCCAGGAAAGAAAGGATTGAATTCTATTTGAATTGAGTAGTGCTCTGTTTCCCAACATTTTATGGTAAAACTTGTTGGGATGTAATGGTAGTTATTGTCTATTAACTAGAACCTCAAACCTTACGTGAATCAAATAAAAGGAGAGAAAAGGGAGGGCATGGTTTAAAGAAAATATTTGTAACACAAATAAGACAAAAGTTTAGAGGCAACTCAACTGCTGCAGATGTGCTACATCTGCTCACTTGCCCACTGGGGACCAGCAGATAAAGAGATTAAGACATTTACACAAAGATGGTTAGACAAGATCAGATAAACAACCAGACAGCAAAGTCCAGGTACTCTAACCATAGCATGGAGAAAATGACCCACTAAACTACTTAACCCACTTACGAACAGTATTTTTAATTCACTTAACATTCAAATTACACTTTAATCAAGATAAACAATGATCTGGTTAATTCTAAAATATCACTATTAATCTGAAATAGAGGGAAATAAGTAATATTTTAATAATCGCTTTACTTAGATAAACAGAACTGTGATTTTTAAAATGGAGTATGAATACTCTGTAGTGTTCTAAAGACAATTCTAAGACAGAACAATATTTTTAAAATCTCATTTTCACATGATAAAAATAGAAACTTTTAGTTATGATACATAAGATGCATGTGAAAAACCCTGATGGGCGCTGGGAATTTTTTTTTTTTTAATCCTCACCCGATAACATTTCTTCATTGCTTTTAGAGAGAGAGCAAGGGAAAAAGAGAAACATCGATGTGAGAGAGAAACCTTGATTGGTTGCTTCCAGTAGGAGCACGAACCAGACCAGGCAATCACAACCCAGGGCATCAAAACCTCAACCTAGGTATGTGCCCTGACCTGGATCTGAACCTGCAACCTTTCTGTTACAAGAGAATGCTTCAACCAACTGAGCCACACAGGCCAGGGTAATGCTAGGGAATTCGAAGTAGTTTGTTTCTTCTTGGTAGAACTCCTACAAGAATTTTTTTTTCTGCATCTTACTTTATTCACTGCTTTTTTCCTAATTTCAGATGTCAATATGCTTACACCTGAACCTTGTTATATAATAGGATACATGATCCCCCTCACTTTACAAATACCACCATTAAAAAATATGCAGTACAAAAATAAACATAGCAAAAGTCTAAATCTTTCAGAAAGTTGGAGACGTCAGAAAGACTAATATTATCTATAGTACATATATAGATGTTAATTTGAAATATATAATATTAATATAGAAGATATAATTGTAAATATAAAATGGAACATTATAAAATAAATAAAAATATAGCTGCTCATTGTGTTGCAGAAATGTGTCATGTAACCTAGTCGCCCTAAATTATGATTTGAAACTAACATTCTAAATTTGAACTGATAGAAATAGATCTTACTATTCCTGATTAAGCAGATTCAACATCTCCTTTCTCTCCCTTTAAACCATCAGATAACCTTGAAAGGAAAAATGCTACTATATCATCTACTTGTTGCTAAAATATGTTTATGTCCAACTTGTGATAATATTGTTTCCTTTATAAAAAGTCAAAATCATAAGCCTTTAGATTAAAATGGAAAAAAATTAAATCATCTATGTCATTTGAAACATAACTTTCTTTGTTCAGGTTAATTGTGGTAGGGTACCATGAATCATGTAGCTGCTAATGTCTCCTTCACAGTAGCTATCAACCACCTTACTGGTAAACTTGGGGCCATTTCTGACAAAATATAAATGAATTTTTCTCTTTAAACCCCATTCCTGGATTCATTTCTCTACTATTTTCTCATTTTACCCTCTGTCTTTTTTTGACTGACCTACACTTTTGATTAATTTTTAATTGAGTAAATGTAATAAGCCAACTAAATCCTTTCTGAAAAGCCAGTTAAAAGAAAATGTATGAAATACATGAGATACTGACGTAAATACCAAAATTCTTAAGTCATGTACTATAAAGGTATTTAGGAAGTGAAGAAAATGACAAGCAAGCTCACCTTCCAAGTCCCCCATTAAGATTGAATGTGCTCAATTATAATAAACGTTTAAAGGCAAAACAATTGCACAATAAAAAAAAAAAAAAACATGCTTTAAGCCCTCAGACTTCGAATCTATTCTGTGATATATTTAAAGAGGTTGTAAAAGTCCTGGTGATTCTCCCTGTGAACCAATAGCCTGATGCAGGAGTGGAGCCAGTGAAGGAGAGAAAAAGCACAGACAAGTCGAATCACTGCAACAATCCCTCAGTTAACACATAAAGAAAACAACCTAATTACTGGAAAGCGGGGAAAAAGCAAATAAAAAGTATGGGAGGGCAGAGAAGCATTAAATGCGAACACACAAATTTGTCTCTGCTGTGGAACGAGAAATCAGCCTAGATCCTGAGGGTAGCCATTAAAGACTGGATGTTTGTCTAACACGTGTGGATGAATGAGAAGACGCCAAGAAACAGGAAAAAAAAAAAAAAAAGACCAATTTTAATTACTAGAAAAGCTGCAAGAGAAAGAACACAGAGCTGGTGGTAGGAAGGCTTCCAGCTACAGGCTGCACGGCACTGCGCTCTCCGTGCCAATCAGAGCCAGGGAGACCTCACTGGGGATGAAGTGAGCAGAGGCATCAGCCTCGGTGCAGGTCAGGCTGGGCTCAAACTCACGTGAAAACCCGACCTCCGCGCGGTGACCTGAGGCTTCTCCGCGCGGTTTCGTGCGCAGACCTACAGAAATAGAAAACAGCGTGTGGGCTCTCCTTTCCACAACACACAGGTGCCAACCGCAACATCTACGGAAACGCACTGCAACAGAAATGTCATAGAATTCATTTAGCAAACACTCAATTAACATCAAACGCATCAAGAGAATGAGAGAATGACTCACAGAGAGGAAAAGTAGAGGGGAGGACTAGCAGAACAATGGCACTAAAGCTGCCACACTGTGGATTTACTACCTGGGTTATTTTCCCAATTACCTCCATTGCGATAGAAAAATTCTGAGGCAGGGGCTGCCGCCTGAGACTCGGGCAACTATTTCCTCAGCTTATTGAGAACGGACACGGGGGAGAAAATCCAGGGCCAATCGAAACAGTCAGAGAGCCTAATGGTCCGAAGATACAACTCGTAAGTGTACAGACAAAGAGCAGTCTTCCCCGTCAGGACCTGAGGAAATTCTCCAAAGTGAGAAAGTCCGCTCCGGAGCCCCCTCAGTGAACGCAGCGGCGATCTGAGGTGGGAGCGCCGCGCCCGGGCGCCCGGGGAGAGGCAGCTGCCTCCGAGGACAGGAAGGGGCTCTAGTCGGGGCTCGCCCGGCCGGCACCGCCGACACGTCTGTCTGCTTTGCAACCTACGGACGTGAAACTGAGGAAGGTGGCGGGGCGGACGGGCGTGGGGGAAGCCCGGCGTCCTCGGGAACGGTTAGCTAGTGAGACGATGAGGGAGGCATATAAAACCCTTCTGGAGACAAACAGCCCTTTAAGCCCGGGGACATGCTAAATGAACCCTTTCGGCGAGAGGCAGTGAGGCGCTGGGCGCGGGCGACGGCGACAGCGCGGGCGAGCGGGGAGGGGCGAGGGACCGCGGGGAAGGACACAGCCAGTCAGAGGCGCGGGGCGCGGGGCGCGCGGACGCATTGGAGAACACGCGAGCCCCAAACACACCAGCCGGAGGAGGCGCCGCGCCTACTTCCCAATATAACCAACTACGGAGTGCGGGAGCCTTAACTGCGAGAGGGCAGCCGCCAAAGTGCCATTAAAGCTCGGGGCGGAAGGGAGGCGTTACCTGGGTCCTCGCTTCTGGGAGAAGCCGGGCAAGCTGGAAGATTCCCTCTGAAGGGTGCTACACTCCCCGATTCTCTTCTGCCACAGGCTGAGGGAGGACCCCGGGAGCTGCTCTCTTTGAACTGTGCGGAGGGGCAGGATGATGGGAGACGCGAATTGAGAGTCTCAGAGGAAGGACAGGGGAGTCTGGCATCTCATTGGTAAGTGGCTGACATACATTCCTTTGCCAGTGACTGCTTTCTCTGAATTGTGCACTTTATCTCCCAGGCGCTTTCAATTTTTGACACGCTCACTTCTGCATAGCCACCCTCTCTAGCCATGTTGCCAGAATTTAAAAACGGTAAAATAAAGCTTTTTACATATTTTTTTAACATACTATTTTTCTCTGCTGGGATTTTATGTAAGAAAAGTTGAAGCGAGAGTAAATATAACCTATTTGTGTATCTCATCATGTCATCGAAAATAAGAGTAAACAATTCCTACAACTAAACTGTAAGGTGATGAATATGAGGATGGGGTAGGGATTTTTCTTTAAAAAAAACTAAATGTTCATAAAATAGGGTACATTCTCAGGTGCTGAATGTGTGTCTTAGGATTGAGCAGTTTTGGGGGAGAATAGAGACCAAATAACTGGGCATCTGGCAGTGAAGTAACTTGTTAAATGTCAGCAGGGATACTCTGTAAGTGAAGTTCTACAAAGTTCGAGAGACTAAAACAACAGTATCTTGGATTATGCTGGGGTATTCTCTAAATGTTGTCTAAGAATGTGATAGATTTTTTAAAGGAATATGAACATATATTCAGACATCCTTATTGAGTTTTTTAATTGAAAAGTGGGAGAGTGGTAATTTGCATATACATGGACATGGTGTACAGTAAGCTGAGAATTGTTCTGACAACCTCAAAAATTTTAAGTTGTTTTAACTAACTTTATTTGGGAAAACTAATAATCCACTAAATATTTTAGAGTTATTTTATTTTTAAAATCTGATAACCTCTCTACCTTGAAAAATACTATTCATTGTGATAATGTAAATGCAAGTTTGGAAGCAAAAAACTTTTTAACTGGTGTATGTGGAATGCCTTACCTATATGCATGCACTCTTTTTTTTTTTTTAATTTTAAAGATAAAATCGTTTAGAGAGGCCATGCTTATACCTTGATTCTCAATTGTAACTATGGGAGTAAGGATGTAAGAAGTAGATGTAGTGTACTAGCCTTAAAAATACAGATAGATAAGTAGTGGGTCAAATTTAAAAATTAGTGGAGGCATAATTGAGTACAACAAACTACAGAAATACTTATGACTATCATAGCAAGCTTCAAGGAGTTCATCATTATTAATATTGTGACCTTAAACATACAATAATTAGTGATGATTATATCATTATTTTTTTAAGTTCCTGTTGTCAATTTTACGAAACTCAGAAAGGTTTCTTTGCATATTTTCCTACTTCATACTCAAATGATTATAAGTTCTATGTGGAACAGTTTATTGAGTCTCAAAAGTGTGTTTCCTTGATTACAGTGGTAAAAACAATATGATTATATAAAACTATGTCACATAAAACAAATGAATAAAGATTAAAAATATTACATACAAAAAGCAACTAAGTTAATGGAGGAAACAAAACACAAAATTTAAAGTTAAAAGTTAAAAAGGGAAATTTGATCTAAAAAATAAAATTGAATTTGAAAACTAACTTAGCTAGAGTGTGATGAGATGATATAAAAGCATATTTGAAAATAGAAAATCAATAAAATGTTTACTACCATATTTGTATAAATGCCAATGTGTTGTGTAAAGCTTGGTGGAGCCTTTCAATTATTCATATTAACACTTTTGGAAACTACAAAATGGTGAGAAAAATTGCTAATTTTCATTTCTCTTTGATTTCATACACAACTGAATAGAAACTTAGAATAATAAAAAGTTAGAAAAAAGAACATTACCCCAATAGATTCACTAAAAGTCAGACTTTGTCTATAACTTTTGAGGCACATGCATACCAAGATGCATTTGGAAATAGGTCTGAGAAACTACAGTTGTGGAATGTTTAAATGGATCACTGAAATACCCTTTTTTTCTCAGGTGAGCAATACTTCAACTATGTGGTGGTCTGACATCTTTGTTAATTTTGGGAGATGAACTAAAATCAAACTATGAATGAACAAATAGACTATGTGTATTTAAGAATAATTAAAAACTAGTTGCTCGTGAAAGTTTACTTCAATGTTATGTGCCAAATTAAGTTTAAAAATAGATCAGGTTTGACTAATATATACTTCTTTAAATGTATTTTTTATCCAACATTTTAGAAAACCTTTGCCACCTTCAGAGTAGAATTAAGAGTATGATTTAATGGCAGAACTGATTTAGTGATAAGGACCAAAAGATGTCAATTAAGGGTAGAGGGCTCTCCAGATGAAGAAAGTAAGGAGATATTTGCTGTCTAAGTTATTTTAGAGTTTGTCTTATGTCTAGATAAAATAAATGGCATGTTTTTGTGAAAAATAAATAAAAACTTGTCTAGATGGCTGTAATAGTGTAAAGATTATTTGATTATACCTAAGTCCCATTGGCTAAAACAAAGTTTTATAGTAGAGGTTAGTGCCTTTCATTCATCAAAAATTAATTTAGATTTTATGAGACCAGATGTTGGATTTGCTGAATTCATTCTGCCACACATATTTTGATTACTTATAGTTTTTGAATTGTTTCTTTTTAAATATGTTCTAAAACTTTACTATGAGGTTGGAAATTTATTTCTCTTAATTTAACTGGTCCATATAATTTGCTATCTCCAATTCTGACTTCAGGAGCTCAGATTTATTCATCTCTTTCTTATTACTGAAGATACAAACATGAAAGAGGTGTGTATTTCTGACAATATGTTTTTCAGATGAGGGTTGTAAGGTTGTGCTAATATGTTACATGAACTTCTGAGCACTTTGTAGTAGAAACAGGCTGGTTGGAAGCTCAAAGCAGTAGAATCTCTACAGAGGTCTATTTTCTGAGTGTTTGTGATCAATAACTCTACATTAGAGACTGGTATGTTTGAGAAACTAATGAAGTATGTAAAAGTCATTAACACTTAAGATTTAGGACTGAATACTATTTACCCACACCCTTTCAATTAATTTCTCCTGTTTTACAAATTTTTGATATTCAAATATATAATGTTTAGAAGGTTTGAATAAATGGAACAGTACCAGGCTATATTTTTCCCATATACTTCAATAGTTTTTTTTGTTAATTATTTTCATTAAAATAAATAAAACAAATTTAATAGTGCTTCATTGATAAAGTTGGTAGGAAAGAAAATTTTAAATGAGTATATATATATACTTTTTAGGAAAATACAGTTTTACAAATAAATTTTCATCAGAGTTATTTGGCAGTATTAAATTATATCACATGAACTTGATATATGACTATATATTTAACTTTCTTTATGTTTTACCTATGATACATATGTGCATAAGCTAAATAGAGAGCATTTTCATGGCATCAAGACCTTAAGTTAAAACATAGTTCTTTAATTTCATATGCTAGAGAGTGCATATTGTATTTTTGACATTATAGCTGTCTTAAACATTAGCTCACAAGACTTAAAAGCCAGCCAAAATGTGAAAGCTCTTTTCTTTAGTACAGGTTAATGGATCTATAGAAAGTGGCATAACGTAATTAAAAAAATAAATCAAATTCTTTTTTATGGAAATAAAAAAATGAATGAATCTACCATTTCTTAATCTAATATAAAACTGTGAAATTTGTTATTTGTGGAAAATTTTAGAAAGTATAGTCATGTTCTTTTCCCATGTGTTTCTTAAGCTGGAATTCCTTGTGATCATTGTTATTTTTATACAGTTTCAGAACTGTTCCATTGGTTTCATTTGACAACATAAGGACAAAATTTATTTATTTATTTATTTATTTATTTTTGTTTTCTCAGTGGTCTCTTAAAAATCCATAATGACCTAATAGCTTACTTCCTTGTGGATGCCATTTTTGAAATTCATTTTTAACAAGTGGACTTCTTTTAAAAGATCTGGCAGGACTTGCACATTTCCTCTTATACTAGTCATGGTTCCAAATATTTCCTATATTCACTTATATAGTCCAAAAAAGTTGAGATCTTGATAGAAATCATTAACATATTTTATGAATTTTCCCACAAACAGAGCTGTATAGTTTGTGTCTTTACCCTAAAATTTGAACCTGCTTAAGTGTTAAAGTGACTAATATGAACTTCATAAAAATTTTAAGTGATTGTATACTTTGTGTTTTGGTCAAGGAGGAAGATGAAAGTATTGCATTTACCCGAATGGTCAAAAACTCTCATTTAACCTTTGACAGAAGAAGTATAATTGTACACATACCATTCTATGAGGGACATGGGATTTTACTCTGTAGCATTTTTACAGCTGTTAAATGTTCAAGAAGAACATCTCATCTTCCATTATGATCCAGTAGTAACTATACCATGTAGATCTTAGGAAGATAAATTTTGCTGACCCCTTATGTGATAAAAGATGGGTTGAATTTTCTTCTATTTGATAGTTATCATATTGGCACAAACATTCATTATGAAGCTAAAAATATGAGGAATTTTAATTGAAAGGGTAATTATAATAGGGTAATTATAGTTATAATGTGTCTGGAGCTGCTGTATTTTTACAAAATTTTACTAGTTGCAGGAGTTATATTTATGAGATAGCCAGTAGAGAAATTATATATGTATTTGGTGAAAATTTTACTTTTAAGTGTATAAAGTTTAATCTTTATTTTCTCAAATATTTAATTTTATATTACAAGTATTAAAGAATTTTTCAAAAACTAAACCAAACATAAAGGTGACAGAGAGTTTAGAGAAATTATTTTAAATCTTCTAGGTACTCCCATTTCAGTTTTATATACAAATTCACTTTTCTTTTTTTAAATTAATTAATTTATTTTTACAGAGAGGGGAAGGGAAGGTGAAAGAGGGAGAGAAATATCAATGCATGGTTGCCTCTTGTGCACCTCCTACTGGGGACCTGGCCTGCAACCTAGGCATGTGCCCTGACTGGGAATAGAACCAACGACCCTTTGGTTCGCAGCCTGCACTCAGTCCATGGAGCTACAAAAGCCAGGGCCAAATTCACTTTTCAATGATGTAATATTTGCTGAGATACTATTATAGTTTATAGTATCTATTGACAGAATTAGAAGAAATCCCTAGTGATTAATATGAATATTTATTTGAAGGTACATGTGACAGTGGGAATTAAAAAAATAATTTTGCTTCCTATAAATAAATTTTTATTGTGTTGGGATTTAATGATTATTAATGTAAAATTGTTTCTGGGGTACCTAAACAAATTTAAGTGCTCAGAAATATTTCTGAAAACATTATGAAAGTTCTCATAATTAATTTTAGATTTTGCCCCATTTTGTTATTTGAAAACTCTCCTGTTTATTATATTCTTTTATAAAAGATAAAGACTAGCTTAATTTCATCTCTCATACTCAAAAATTAATAAAACAATGTATGTGATCATTAATTTTTCTTATTTTGAGAATATTTGTTGATAGGAACTTCAAAAGACATAATTTATAATAAAATTGAAACCTTTAAACCATAATTCAATTTAACATTCTTTCTCTTTCAATCCCATTATTCTAATGGAAATGTGTATGCTAGTGATGTGTTTAACATTACATTTAATAGAAAGGATGAAATTAGAACCCAGTTCTTTAAATTTCTAGGTCAGAGGTTTTCATAATTTATTCCAATATTTTAAAATCTAATTATATTAACTCAGAGGAAATAGCTACTACACCCAGGTTCTGTTGTTAACAAAGACTTGAACAACTAGACAACTTAATTGCTAGATGTGAACTTTTTTCACGATGAACTTAGTGTGCACTCACCAGCTAAATCAAATAGGAGGCTTTTGACAGTTTTAGTTAAGAAGCCTGGGAACTCAAGTAGGAAAAGAAATGTAATTTTTTTCCGGGAATTATAAAGGACCATTCATTTTTTTGTTAGTTTCTTTTCTGGATTGGTGTTTTTCCCCCCAGTGATAAATGTTTAATGAGGTGCTAAATTAAATGGGAAACCAGTGAGAAATGTGGGTGAGAAAATATTTCTGTGTATTGGAAAATTTGGATAAAATTTAAATCATGGACTTTCTTAGGGTACTAATGATTTTAGAGCATTTATAAAATGCAAAGCAGAAAATGGGTCTCTAAAAATAGACACTATTCTGAGTTTTAGAATTCAAATATTAACTTGTATATAAATTTTAATTTTACTGGTACAATAGTAAAGGAAGTTAATACAGAGCAAATTTGAGTAATAGTATTAGTTATCATTGTATTTGAACCAAAGTTTGTTTATGCTTAATTTAAAAAATGCAATATAAATGATTTTAGAATGCATCTATATGCTAAAATTTTTCACCTGTGGAACTGAATGTGATAAACTGTAAAATTAGCATAGTGCAACTTAGTGGAAAGGCACTTGTATATTGCTGGGATTCTGATAGTGACATTTTTACAGATGCTCTCTCTCAAACCTTTTATTGTCAAATTATGACAAGAAATTTGTGTATGTGTTCATATTGGGTGACTTCATATTTTGAGACTTCCTTTAAATTCTGAATATTTAAAGGTGGCAGATGTAATAAGATGTGGTAAAAGATTGGCTAAAACAATTAATGTTTGGTTTGCTGTCTTTTCTATCTTATGCCAAAATTTGGGCATAACTCTGGTAGAAAGTATAAAATTATTCTCCAGGTCCAATGAACAGATGGTGCTTAAAATTCTTTGGAGTTTTACTTTTTTGGGATATTTATTTACCTACAACTTTTAATTCTTCAATGTTTTCAAAGAAAAATAAACTTAGTAAGAAAGAGTGGTTACTTCATATTTAAGTTAAATGATCCAGAGTTGATTTTATAAAAAATTTACTATATTGCATTTTAAAACATGTGACTATATTTGTTTCCCATTCTTTAATGAGTTGTTCTTAGTATATACCCCAGTGAGTAAAATTAACAAAAAGTAATTACTTTTACATTTAAAGCAATTTCTACATTATTTCAATCACTCAAGTGGTCTTCTGTGGACAGTTGTAGTAATAAGTAAGAGTATAAAGGGGAATAAGTATTTCATGGACTGATGGAGGAAATAAGTACAGAGGGTGAATGTAATTCAATGTGAAATGTTCAGTGATAGAGTTACATACAGCTAAGATGCAAATTTTCAATATTTCTCCTTTTAGAGACAACTGTTAGTTTTCTTCTAGTCTTTCCAGCTTGGACTATTTCATGCTAGCATTGGTTCTGTAATTGCTGTATTTACTTCTTAGAGCCTAAATTATTTTGAAGTAACTGGTTCCAAGAATTCATCTAATTTAAATGAATGTTTTGTTTCTCTACATCTCATTATAGTGCTAATTTTAGTATCATCTAGTCTCTGATGATACAGCGAAATCTGAGGGAAAATGAATGTGGCTTAGATACTATGAAGATATGCGATTTTTATATGTTGTTATAAGTAAGCTTGATTTTTTGAGTTACTAAGTATGGGATATTAATGATGCTGCTGATACTTATTTTACAGGGGTGGGTTAACCATGAAGCTAATGAAGCTTTGCTTACACAGGTCCTCCCAGATAATATTAGTGGTAGTAGCAGCAGAGCAGTAATAAACAGTATTTTGTTATTTATAATAGTATATCTAATATAGGGAGGCAGTATTAATTAGGGGATTAGGTATTTGAGTTGTAAGGTTTAGAGTTGGCTCTACAACTTATTGTATAATTTTAGAAAAGTTACTTATTTGCTTGCAAAATCAGGATATTAACTGTCATGAAGTTGTGATAATATATAGGAAAAAAGGTCTACTTTTCAATGAAAAAAATTGACAGTATTAGAAACATCAAAAAAATTAAGTCTGGGAAGAAATTTTGGTTTCACTCCAATTCCTTTTCTAACATATAAATTTTAAATTATCTTTCTACAAAAATACTCTATTTTTGTATAAGGCACAATGCTGTTTTAATTGTGGAAAGTTATATTGAGATCTATATACCATGAGTATTTAAAGATTATTCTTTTGTATCTTATCTCTGATTCAAGTAAATTACTTGAATAGGCACTCCTTACAAAGTTCACACTTACAGTACCACTTACTGTTGGAGATGCAAAGGAAAATAGAGGTTTGATTTCCGACAATGGAAAGGTGGAAAATTGTCAGCCAGGACACAACATAAGAATCTTAAGAAAATGTACTAGTAAACGTAAATATTAAGGTATGGGTCACACATTCTGAGAATCTTGGAGGACCAGAAATGGTCATTGTGGGGATGGTTAAATCCCAGACAAAATGAGAAGCAATAAGACTTGACAAAACTTTCCATTATGGATTGGCAAAGACTCTTTCAGTTGGTGGGAAGATAAGCAGAATACGATGGATGCATAGAAGAAAGTAGGAAAGTTAATTAATGTAAAGAAAGAACTCTTTGTTATCCAAAGAGAGAATTTAAAATATATAACGTGTAGAAATGTAAAAGATTCTGAGAGACATTTGAAGAATTGGGATTTCGTTCAAAGAGAAGAGAATAACTCAAGATTATTGAAGATGAGGTTCAGCTCCAGTTTTGTCCCTTACTTTGAGTTGGAAAAGTTACTTCCTCACTTTATTAATCTCTCCAGCAAGAGAGTTAAAATCAATAAATGTAAAGGAGTTTTTTCTTTTAAAGTTTTGATCTACGGTAGTTCATTGACTGTGCATGATACGAGGTTTTGATGAAGAGGAAAATTGCAAGAAACAAAATTGTAGTTGTTGACAACTGAATTTAGAATAGATTCAACCAAACAGAGGTAACTTTCACTGCATATGGGGAGGCCATGGAAAAAGCACAGACTTGTTAGACACAAGTTTAATCCTGACTCAGCAGTTTCTCTATGTGCTTACCTAAGCAATACAGTAACCTTTCTAAGCTTCCATTTCTTTTCCTGTAAAAGGATATTAACTACTACCTCCCAGTTTTGTTTTGTTTTTGTAACAAGGAAATGCAATTGTGTAATTCACAAGTTAAAATCATTTTCTTCATATCTTTGGATGTAGTTGCTTACAACAATATATTTTATACTTAAGTACAAGAAATATTAGAAGGCAGAAAATTCATTTGAATTTTGTATAAATACATCTGGGTACAATCACTTCAGTTTTCCAAATATGAGGAAGATCACTTATTTTCTTGGCACAACCCTGTACATTTGCTGATAGTGAGATAATTTCTTTTTATGGTCTTAATTGTACTAGACAATATTTAAAGGGATTATGTGTTTTTTTTAATTTATTGTGTTTTGCTTTATATGAGGGAATTCTTTAATGCTCTTTATGAATTGTTTAGAGCATTGATTTTATTTTGGTAGGAGGGGAAGCTTTTTCAAAATTGTTTTTTGAACCCAATGGGATTGTAAAATGGTATAGAATATATTCATTTGAAAATACTTCCTCCAAATATTTTCTTCTTTTATTTTGATTATATTTTTTTGTTATTTAAATACTTTTAAGGAAGTGTCTCATTCTGCAAAGTTGTGTCTAATACTGATTTATTAACAAATTAAAACTGAAAATTTTTAAATTGTGAATTGTTAGTACACTTTAGAGCAAAAATAAAAAGATTTCATTTCAATTTACAATCATTTTACAGTTAAGCTTTTCTGTAAGAGGTATTTAGATATATTGCTATTTTATTGGCTTAGCTACTGTGATATTAAAATTATTAAAAAGTAAATAAATTCTATAAGTAATGTAGTAAATTATGCCACTTTAAATATGTATATGCTTTGTATTTGTACAACCAATCAACCTCTTCCTTACATAATTACTGAATATTTTACTATTGCAAGAGTTCAAACACAGTAGAAAGAAATGAAAGAACAAATCTTAAAAAAATAGTTTCTTTCAAAAAATTATGATAATACTATACTGGTTGCAGAGATACAGGATACAAAGGAAAAGAGAAAGGTGGAGAAAGCCACAAAGCAGACAGGAGAGGGAGCTGATAGAAAGCAATTTTAAACTGTTCAATGAGGAAGTAATTAAATAATAATTCATATCATGAAATATTTTTTAAAAATATCTGGCCTTGATATTTTACCTGAAACAGGTTTCTTTTTATCTTTTCTGCATGCATTTGTTTTATAAGATAAGGGACTTTACATATAAATATATGGTTAATTTTTCTAAATTAAATATTGAATTGCCATCTAGATACCATATAGTTATTTTGATAAATATTATTTAGAAGAAATGACTTAGTGTTCTCATTCTCATTATTTCTCTTCTTTAGATATTTTGCATGATCAGATGTCTCTTACATATTAGAACTTTAAAAGATGTTTAAAAGTTAAGACAAAATATCTTTTCTAATTGTTAATCTCTGTTTATTGTTTGTCTTTAGCTAATATTTAGGTAAATGGTATATCTAGGATCAATTATTTTTCATCTGAAAAATTACTCTGTTACTCATTTCCTTTGTCCTTTCATTTCAAAATCATTAGGTTAATTTAAGTTTTCTCAAGAGAGAAAAATAAAACTCAAATGCAAATAGATACATTCTTATTAATCTTTTTTCCCAAGATAAAAATAATACAGACACCATTTTAAGGATTAATTTTAAAAGGCATTGTTTTGTAGAAGTTACTTTCCAGTAATGAAAGATAATTATAACTTTTTTCCTACCCCTTTATTGATAAAGAGTGGAATGCTGTTTAAGAATGACTTTTAAAATAGTGCTGAAATTCTTTCTATTAGATTACAAATGATATGCTCAGCCTTAGGACCATATGATAAAGCAAGTCTCATAAGTCAGACTCTTGCTTGAAATGAACACTATTGTCATTATCTCTTTTTTATTCTAATATTATAGAAATAATGATGAGCCATATGAAAAGAATATGATGGAAGCCGAATATTTTCCCTATAATGTCCTCTAGTCTTATCCCTCAGAAGTAGCCATATAACAGATTTTTGTTTGACTTCCTTCCAGCGAATGTTATTTTTTAAAAATAATGTTGGGTGTCTACATTTCAATTCAAAAGGTATATGGTTTTGAACAATGTAGACTATTCATGATAAAGTTATATCATTATTTGTATAAATAATTCTTCACTTAAAATTTTTTATCAATTTATTTTTAAGTGGGAATACAAATGTTTATGAAATAAGAAATTCTTATGTATTCATTTTACATAAGTACAACTAGATCTAGAAATAAAATTGCTAGGTCAGTGAGAATATGCATTTAAAATTTTGGTTTTACTGCCAAATTGTCCCCCACGGAAATGGTTCCAATTAACATTCTCCCTAACAGTTCATTAGAATGTCTATCTCTCCACATTCTAGCCACTATTGTGCATTACCAAACTTTTTGTCCTATACCTAATGGAAGAGATAAAAAAAGTATCTTATTTTTGTTTTTATTTATGCTTAATGTTTTGAACATTTTTACATCTTTATAAAACTTTTTTAACCTACTGTTCCTGCTCATCTTCAGTTTAATTCCATGAGTTAATTTTTTTCTTAGCCCCTTTATATAATAACTGAAAGCAAGAAACAAATAGCAGCAAGAAGTCAATTAAAAATGCGTTGACCAGAGGGTCCCTGTTCGATTCCCAGTTGGGGCACATGCCTGGGTTGCAGGCCAGGTCCCCAGTGAGGGTCATGTGAGAGGCAGCCATACATTGCTCTTTCTCCCTCCCTTCTCCTCTCCCTGAAAATAAATAAATAAAATCTTAAAAAAAAATGCGTTGAGACATTGGCAAAATTTCTAAGAAATAAAATGCACATCTGTGAAAAGCCAGAGATATTTGTATACATAACAGTTTTCCTTTTCTTATCCACTGTATTCAAAATATCCAGTGGAAGTACAATGAAGAGTAGATAGTTCTACTCGGGTAGAGCAGAAAGGACGTCAAGCAAATAAAAAATTCTGGAGAAATGAGTCCTCTTATATTCAAACCAGCTTCACAAATCTCTCTCACCCAGCACTGGTTCAGGGCATCTTTCAGTGGAATAACATCTCTAGACTGGTTTCTCTCCCTCTATTCTCCAAAATGTCAGTCATTCTAATGGAATAACCTTTCGAAGACTGAAGTCTAGTCATTCCCTTTCTTTATTTTCAAGACTTTAATGGTTGTTTCTGTTTGAAGAACACATTTTGAATTCTGCAGTGTGCCAGTAAGAAGCTCCATAGCTGTCCTTTAGAAACTCTTTCTAAGCTCTTCTGCAACTACATAGATGTACACATTTTAGAATGAGCTACATCTCTCCAAAACCTGTCACTAGATTTTCCATCTCTGTACTTTTGCTGACATTATTTCTTCTGCCAAAAATTATGCTTTCAGATATGTCCTTGCAAGAGGCTTTAAAGGTAGGAACACATTTTGATCATAAATTGCTGTGAATAACATAAACAAGTGAAATGTTTATTTAATTAAATGAGACCTTTGTCATAATGCATAATGCTCTAAATAACATAGTGCTTTGAAGTTGCCAGCATTGAGAAATACTACATAAGAAACAATCACTTTCGGTATAGTATAACACAGATCAAGCTAAAGCAAATGTTCTTACTATACCTCTACATAACTTTGCTTTTGGTCCTTGACTTGACAACATCAATAATATTAAATATTTATATAATTTGACTTTTCCTAATTGTTTTGAAGAAACCAAACTTGTATATCCATGACAAATTTGTGATAAAGATTTTTAAAATTGTTTAAAATTTGATATAACGAATTTTTGCCTTGCTGGATTTTGGTACACCTGCATTGCTCATTACAGAACATATAACCATGCTTTTTATAAAAACAATGAGCAGTAAACCAATACTTATTTTAACACTAATGAAACACAGGTAATATTTTTCATATTATATATCATTTACAAATGTTCCATGCAGCAAAACTTTTTAGCACAAAGAAATCAAGGATATATATTATTTTATAAGTCATTTTAAGATAATGGGAAAGTTTATAATGAAGATGTTGTATTTTTTAATTCAAACTATGTTTCAGTTTTATCATTGAATCAAATCATAAGTAGCACTAAGTAAAATGTCCCATCTGTAACCTAAATTATAAACTTAATTCTTAGTTCTAATTGTATAATTCTGTTCCAATTCAACAAATTAGAAACTAGCTAAAATGTCATATGTTTTCATCAGATACCAAAGTTATCATAAGAAGAATAATTCATTGAAAACAGTAAAAAGAAAAAGGACTCATGGACATGGACAACAGTGTGGTGACTTCGGGGGGGTAGGGGGACATAAGAGGACTAAAGGGTAATGGGAAAAAATACAATGAAGATTAAATTTAAAAAATTGAAATGGTGTTTTCTGAATCTTTAATAATTTTTAAAATATTCTTAGATAAGTCTTTAGGGTTCTTGTTTAAAGTTAAGCAATCTTTTTTCATTCTGATCTATATTTTGTTAATTAGACTAAAAATTGAGTCCATAAATTCAATTTCATAACATCATAGAAATATGAGCAATAAAAAAGTATTAAATATGTCTTAGGAGAAAAAAAGAACAGGGAAATCCTAAAGAGTAGTTTGATCCCAGCAAGCCTAAATACGTCTCACAGCCTTTTAGACCATTGACTGTATTTAAGTCTAGGAGTATGCTGTTACTTTTTTTATATCCTGTGCTTCTTTTTTCTTTATCTTACAATACTATTGCTTGAACCAGTTTCTTCTGAACAAGAACCTGTGTCATCAACAGGAAATACAGTTGAACTGCAGAAAGGATCAATGCTCGTATTTTTTTCTATCACTAGATAAATTCGGAAAAGCCAAGCTGCTGTTCTTTGTATTCTTTCTGCCTCAATAGAAAACACTAACAGTAAAAATCAAACTGAAGACCAAAACTTCTCTTTGACATCCAGAAAAAATAGAGAGTTTGCAGGTATCAAGCACAAATCTAGTAGTTGAAGTCACAAACTTTGCAGTGTGCACAATTAAAATGACCTTCTCTGTGATTTTATGGAATAGTAGGTAATTGATTAACAAGGAAAAGAATGAGCAAGTGCTGAGCACTTAATGCTGAGCACTTAATCCAAAAGCAGAAAAGACACCAAATGTTGTATTAGTTTATGATGTGTTCCTTGTGTTAAGAAATAGGTGGCCTGGAGGAATCAGCAGTATCTTACTAAGCTTTTAAAAGGAATATTTCTTGGTATACCAAAACTTGTCTAAAAGTATTTCAAAGATTTTTACATTTGAAATAAAAATGTTTAGCATCTTAGAAAATCAAGAAAAAAAAGTCAGGTAAATTTCATGTACCCATTTTAATTTGTTCAGTAATCATATATAGTGCATTGTTTAGAATGGAAGGGGATAGTGGAGATTTATCTTTCATTTGGTTTTATGGTTTCACAGGCCATAAAACCAGTCAGATAAGAAAGTCATCCAGCAGGTATTTGCTCAATAGCAGATGGATGAGAATTTGGACACTTGGGATTCCTTTTACCAAGGTGCCACTTAGAGTGGAAATATCACTGGAGAAAAAGGAAAAGATGATTAAGTATGCACAGATATGTATAGATTTCAAGAGAATAATAAGAAAATATAATTTAATGACTAGAACCCAAACCATTTTTATTCTATATGAATATGCTTTAATTAGTCTTGGAAAAAGCTCCTATAGCAAATTTTTATCATAAAATAATTATAAAACATTAAGTACATTATATTAGAATATAACATAAATATTATACCAGCCTGATTAATTATCATAATTCTGATGTTTGATAATATTTGGTGCTATTATTTTAGGCTTTATATCTGCAAACTCACTGCATTTTCTTCCATATAGCTTATTTTAAAAACCTGAATCTATAAAAATATGAAGAAATGAAAGAAAAACAAAGAGTAAGAGATCATACAAAAATAAAAGTAAGAAAAAGTGAGTGAAATTCAATTCAGTGTGGGTTTATTTGTTGTTTAGTCTGTGCAGGGCAAGTTGACAGCTGGATGGCACAAACACATCCTTAAACATTAGCAGTGTGGCTAGTTTACTCTGAATGTTTTATGCAGAGATCAAAGTCTCACCGTATCCATAATTTAATGGTTTTGCTGGTGTATATATAGAGATATACATGATTTTAATTGCCTTTTATGGTTAAAGAAGAAAGGGCTGTCACAAATCTGAAGTAGTTATCATTAACATTCCTGTAGTCACAATTTTCAGGCTTATTAGAAATTTAAAAAACAAAACTGCAAAATGTAATAAATGCCATTCCAAATAATAATAATAATAAGGGGGAGGAGGAGGAGCAGCAGCAGCAAATAAGGAGATGCTAAACCAAATCTATAGAGAAAAAGAAATGTTACTTTGTTTCAACTTGAATTGTTCCCTTCAAGTCTAGAACTGTGTTTCTCATTTCTCATTTATTCTATGAGAACACAAAAATGAGTAAGATGTGAGTCCACTCTAGCCTTGAGTGTTCAAAACTTTGCCTTTCACAGTTTTCTAGAAACTCCAGAGACTGAGTATATAAGCTTTTGTTGTACTGATCACGTGAACATCAGTTTGTAGCAATAATCCAGTAAAACCTAACCAATAATTCAGCCATCTAAGCAATGCCAATAATTTGTTCTTAATAGAATCAATTATTTAGCTTTTGATTTTGATATTTTACCCTAAAAATTAAAAATGTCTTAATTGTTGCAGCTCAAATTATATCACTATTTTCATAACTCATACACAAGTTAAACAAGTGTTCTATTGCAGCTTCTACATATATATTTACATAATTATTTTCATTTTAAAAATAGTGCAACTTTATTTGTATTTGTGAAATAGTATAACTCATGGAACTCCTCCATGATTTTCTCAGTGACATTAAATGTATCTACTATGTTTTAAAAATATGTATTGGGAGTTAACATTTTCCATGACCTTTCATGAAAAAACCCCAGTGTATTTCATTTTTACAAAAGATAATTGGAAACAAATCAAGCTGTTTCAGAAATATATCCAGTTGTAAAGTTTAAAATAATATCGTGGCACTCTATTTAAGGCATTCAGTATCATCTTTATCTTTTCCTTTTATTTTGTTCAGGTTTTACAGTCACTATACAAACTTAAAAATGAAGGTGACCCAAAACACTAAATCAGTGGAGCGACGTTAAGATTTGCTCTAAAAAGCTATAGGTACTACTGTACAGCCCAAGGCAGAGCAAGGGCATCTCAATCCAAAGGCAATGCCATGAATTCTGCTGGTGTCCCAATGTTAGGATATCAAACATTCCAAAGAACAAAGCATTGTCACCAATTTTAAAGAAAATTGATGTAAAAATGATTCATTTTTCAAGTTTTTCTCTATTTTACAGGAGTTACTCTATATAAGTAGTCACAAAGAGCTAACTTTCCAAGAATGTTTAAATATTTTCACATTAATTAGTTATGAAGTAAATTACTAGATAGGATGGTTATTTGTTTTTATTAGTTCCTATCTAAGTTCTAGTACATCACATGCACCTTTCAGTTTGTCAACTCTTAAGAGACTACATTATTTTGCAGGTTCATTTTGGCAAAGCCAGTTTCTTATCAGTAGTACACGATAAAATTTTGTATCATTTAGAAACAAAATTCAAGAGGATTTATAATGAAATGGGCACTGCCACTGTGGCATTAGTTACATCCTAGGTCCACATCTTGGGCAAAGATGGCTTCTAGGCAGCTGACAGTCACCAGAAGTGGTTCATCCTTACATTTTCCTTAGAACACTTTCATTATGCAAAGTTGGACTAAAAACCTATAACTAGGTGCTTGAAAACACTGCTAATTATTTTTAAATTCATTATAAAATTTAATTTTGCTGCTGCCTCAATTTACCTTCCTCCTCTTTCTGGGATTTTGGAAAAAAATGTAATAGCATGTATCATGATGGTTTCACTAGTAGAACATTCTGGTTAACAATAGTAATGATGGAGCCTTATCACCTGGCTTTCAAATATAGTGCTTCTACTTGAGCAAGTTATATTCTCTGACTTTCATCATCTGCAATGACCTGAATTACTTGGTAAAAAAGGTGGTTTGCTCAATTAACTTAACTTTAGCAATTGACTTAACTTTAAGTTATTTACATATTCAACTGAGCGTCATAAAGAAATAAAACAGAAATGAACGAGGTGTCTGATTTTCACAGAAAGTCTCTTTTTGCCTTTTGAAATATGACTTAAATGAACATAGTCTTTTGTACTGACTGTAGTCCATGGTTAACCTGATTCCTTCATGGTCCAGTTATGCCAGAAGTATATCAAAAATCTATTCATCATCTCAAGATGAAAACCTACATGAAAAACAGTTCAAAAAAAGAGTTTTTAAGTATATTTTATTGATTATGATATTATTGTTGTCCCATTTTTTCTCCCCTTTATCTCCCTCTGCACAGCATCCCCCCACCCATCTGCCTTCCCCCTACCCTTAGTTCATGCTCATGGGTCATACATACAAGTTCTTTGGCTTCTCTATTTCTTGTACTATTCTTAACCTCCCCCTGTCTATTTTGTACCTACCATTTATGCTACTTATTCCCTGTACCTTTTCCCCTGTTCTCCCCTCCCCCAACCACTGATAACCCTCCATGTGATCTTCATTTCTGTGATTCTTTTCCTGTTCTAGTTGTTAACTTAGTTGTTTTTTTTTTTTTTAGGTTCAGTTGTTGATAGTTGTGAGTTTGTTGTCATTTACTGTTCAAAGCTTTTGATAGTCTTCTATTTCTTAAATAAATCCCTTTAACGTTTTGTAAAATAAGGGCTTGATGATGATGAACTCTTTTAACTTGACCTTATCTGGGAAGCACTTTATCTTCTCTTGCATTCTAAATGATAGGTTTGTTGGGTATCTTGGATGTAGGTACTTGCCTTTCATGACTTAGAATACTTCTTTGCAGCCCCTTCTTGCCTGCAAGGTTTCTTTTGAGAAATCACCCAACAGTCTTATGGGAACTCTTTTGTAGGTAACTGTCTCCTTTTCTCTTGTTGCTTTTAAGATTCTTTATCTGCTCTTTATCTTTAATCTTGGGTAACTTAATGACAATGTGCCTTAGTGGGTTTCTTCTTGTATCCAACTTGTTGGGGACTCTCTGAGCATCCTGGATTTGCATGTTTATTTCCTTCAGATTGGGGACGTTTTTCTTCATTATTTGTTCAAGTAGGTTTTCAATTTCTTGCTGTTCCTTTTCTTCTGACACCCTTATGATTTGGATGTTGGAATGTTTAAAATTATCCCAAAGGCTCCTCTACCTCTCCTCATTTTTTTGAATAATTATTTCTTCTTTCTGTTCAAGTTGGATGTTGATGTCTTCCTTTTGTTCTGAGTAATTGATTTGAGTCCCAGTTTCCTTCCCTTCGCTGTTGGTTCATTTTATATTTTCCTTTTTTTCACTTGTATATCCTTCATTTCACCACCAAACTCAGTCATGTCTGTGAGCATCCTGACTATCAGTGTTTTGAACTGTGCATCTGATAGGCTATCTCCTCATTACTTAGTTCTTTTTCTAGACTTTTGATCTGTTCTTTCCTTTGAGCCATATTTCTTTGTCTCTGCACACCTGTTATGTTGTAAGGGGCAGAGCCTTAGGTATTTGTCGTGACAGAGCAACCCCTTTTTCTGTGTTGCTGCGGTGCTGTATGTGGGGAGGGGTCAGAGAAGGAACAATGCTGCTTGCTATCTTGCTTAGCTCTCACCCTAGTTTCCATCACTTCTCTCGCTTCCCACAGCGATTGTGCCCTTTCAGGTGGTGATTCCCAGGTGGGTCAGCTTGTGTATGTTCTAGGATCCCATGGGGTCTCTCCAATGGATCCTACTGTAAGGCTGAGAGTTTCTCCCACCCCTACAACTCATTCAGGTTTATACAGCCAGAAGTTTGAGGCTTTTATTTCCTGGTGCTGAAACCCTGAGTTAGTCTCGCTTCTAAGTCGTTCCTCCCAGGTTTATCCGCATGTGAATGTGGGAAATCCCTTCTGCCAGCTGCTGCCTTTCCTGCCCCAGTCCACTGCTGCCTTGCCACATACCCTCTCTGCCCCTGTCTCTGCCCCTACTACCAGTCTGGATGGAGATTTCTTTTTTAACTGGTTGTTGGACTTTCATGCAGTTTGATTTTCTGGCAGTTCTGGTTGTTTTTTGTTTTTAAATTGGCTGTTAATCTTCCTTTGGTTGTGCGAGGAAGTGAAGCATTTCTCCCTAAGCCTCCATCTTGGCTGGAACTCCCCTCAATCCAAAAAAAAAAAAAAAGATCTCCCAGAAAAGAAAAGAGTAGAAACTGAGAAAACAGGCAAATTAATATCAATTTCCCTCATATCCTAGTATGTTTATTTCCCATATATCTAGTACCTGTATATCCTTATCATCAATTGTATAAATAACACTGACAAAGACTAAAAATCAAAGATTTTATTTTAATTTTTGTCATAGCCCTACATGACTCTGATCCTATTTTTCATATTTTCAATTTTGAAAGGAAAGAATAAAATTCTGTGTGTTCTATTTCTTTTATTTCCAAAGAGTGGGTGATATTGTGAAACTAGTTGATGGTAAGGGTATTATGCAATGAATTAGTTTCTATGATAACTACTTTTTGTTGTGCAGCAGAGTAAACATACGTTAATTTAAAACTTGCAAATTGGATATCTGGGGCCCATTGCAGTATAGCTAGTAGAAATACATTCCTTCAAAATGTGATTACTTCCATAATTCTTTGGTATGGAGAATTACTGCCAAACAAAGCAGTCAACTCTCTTCGAGATGTATTGACTGACACTTAACTAGAAAGAAAAGTAGAAAATGAGAACATGAGAAAAATGTATATTTTAGACAATGTAATTTAAAAGACAAACCAAAGCAACTTATATTGTTGTTGTTTCTTTTTACTTTTAAAAGAGTAAAGAAGAAAGGTGGAAAATAAATTTATAATATTTTTATTATTTGAAATATATAAACTTTTATATTATAATTTGATGGGGGATGTGCTATTCTTTATTTAGATGAAATTAGCTATTGGTATTTGTCAGAAAAAAGAACAATCCTGTATCAGAATTAGTATTCCAAACAGAAAGAAAAGGGAGAATAAAAAGCCATACCTTAAAAAATAAAGATTTCTTTTTAAATTAAAAGAAGAATCCCAAATGAAGTATACATGTCCGGGTTAAGATACTTATGTTTTTCTGGTGAAAAAAATGCTTTTTAAGGATAACAATATATTTCTAAGTGTTGCACACATAGTTAATATTTTAGTGCTTTGCATATATTTAGAAACTCAAAGTTTCAAAAGTTTCATTCCTTAAGAAATAATTATGGAAATGAAAATGTAGAACTCTTATATTAAATAATGCTTTTTATGCCATATGTTTATTATATATTTTTTAAAATCATGGCTTGCTCCCTTAAATGAATCTGTGTATAACTATTATTAATACCCTATATATTTATGCATATATTACATAAATTACTATTAAAATACAGCTAAATTAATGTTCTAATGCCAGTCATATTAGAAAAACCTGTTTCAGGAGGCCTGTATACTTTTCTTCTGTATAATATTATGCTTAAAAATTATAAATCATATATTTTTATAATATACTTGAAGATAAGAATTTCTAGTTGTACGATTTTATTCATATTCAGTGTAATGACATCAGTGTACTTGGTCCCAAAGGGAAGAGACAAATAGCTGAATCATTAATGTCACCCAGGAAAACTTCCCTTTTGAGACTTACTTAATTTCGATATCTTGAAAACTGAAACCAATGATGCTATATCTGAAAGTACAACATTCATTTGGAATATTCAGCGTATCATTCATAAACTTTCCTGTGGTGATTTCATTTAGCATGCCAAAAATCACCAAGGGGAGTTCCATTACTAGAAACAAGCCTGGTTTATTTTTGTAAATTTATTTTATTTCAACAGTCAACAGCAGGTATTGATTGCCCACTGTGTTGAAAGCATTGTACTGTGTATTGCGAGGAAGTCATTACACAGGAAGTAAAATATTTGTTCAGAGAATCACCTACTTATCACCTAATGAAGGGAAAAAGGAAAACTTTATACAAATGATTAAGTATTAGTTCATCCATGTATTCTTTATTCATTCATTGATTGAAGTATACTATGTACTTAACTTCTATTTTTAGGTTTTGGAATTTATACAGATGCACAAGAAAGTGTGTATGCCAATCAGAACTCAAAGTGAACACCAAGTCATGATATAAGTACCCCAGAATAGTAGAAGAACAATTTATTATCACTAAGAGTGTTAGGGAGGAAAGGTAGGGAAAAATGTAGCTTTTGACTGTGGTTTTAAAGAATAAATTATATTTTGACTGTTGGAGATTGGAGAAAGTAAAATTTAATAGAGAAAATGATAAAAGAAAGGCATGGATTTTATCGAGAACAATCATTTTAGGCAGTTGGGAAACTGCAAATAGTAGCTTGGGATGACAGAACAAAGTGTGTGATTTCCAGGGGCCAGAGAAAAGTGGGGAATATACAAAGTCTGTTCAGAAGGTATCCAACCATGTAATATGAAAAATAAAGACATTTATTGAAAAAGGTATGAGAGACAAGAAACACTATACATAGGACTATGATGCCTCAGTCCCCCTCAAAGTAGGCAACTCAGGACCTCACACAGTTCTCCCAACTGCCATCAGTTGCCCCATCACATTGTCCTGAATCTTATTGACAGTCTGAAATCTCTTCCCTTTCAAAAGTGATTTTAGTTTTGGGAAAAGGCAGAAGTCACAGGGGGCTAAATCTGGGCTGTAGGGGGGTTGAGTCACCTGGGTGATTTGATGTTTCACCAGAAAACTGCACTAGACAAGATGCATGAGCTGGCGTGTTGTCATGATGAAGCTGCCAATCACCAGTTGCCCATAGCTGTCACCTTCTGATTCATCCAAATAGTTTCCATGGTGGAATGTTCAAGCTTAATGCAAAATTTGATGCAAATTCCTTGCTCTACTCGCTTCATTTTGAATGTGCAGGTCACACTACACATGCTCACTCAACGGCACATACCACCCCCACTGACTAGTACAGTGAAGTCATCATTGTTCATATATGTGTATTCCAGTCCATTCTTGTTGGCTGCCAGGTTACATAGATGTTGTGCAAACAATTCTCATTATATTAACAATGGCTGGATTTTTCTGGACAGACCTAGTATCTTTATATGTGTAATATATAGACTGTGTCTATGTTACATATTAAATACATGCGCACTTATACAACATACATAAAACATAAAAGATATATAGTATGAATGGTGAACTCTGCTGAGCAAAATGGGTGAAAAATCTTGAAAAGTATTGTTAGAAGTTTTAATTTAATTAAAAAATTAACAGATTGCCAAATATTTTTGAAAGAAGAGTTAATGTGGTCAAATGTTCACCTGTAAGACATATCTAGTGGTTACATGTTGGATGTGTTGTCTTGTATGAAGAGGGAACATTTTTGATATATGAGATAGATGTGAATTCAGAGAAAATGTTTCTAAGTCATGTTAATTCCACTTGCTCTGTCAGTCTAGTCTTTTACTCTTTCAACCTATCCTTAATGCTATCACAAGGGAAATTTTTCTACTGCCTCAATCTGATTACGTTTTACATACTACATTTAAAGCAACTAGAAATTAAACTTCAAAAATTTGACTCTAGTACATGGTGAAAGCTCAGCTTCAGAGCATGATATACAAAATTCTCTGTCCTATTTTAAGACTGAAATTACTCCATGCTCCTTTTTCTACACCTCCTTACTCCTTATGTTTTAATACAGCCATTCTACACAATGATCTTTCTAGTTGTAAAATAAAAAGTTTATATGCTATGTTTTACATTTCCTATCTCTGGCTTACAGTCATTCACAAGAAAAAAAGGAAAAAGTTGGAATCACATCTGCTTCAAATCTGCTTTTATATGTTAAAGTTTTCAAAGAGCCTATTCTTAAAATCTCCAGTAAACTAATTTTTTATTTATAGTTTGAAATTAAGGCCAATCTATTTTCATAGGAAACAATTTGGGATAACAGCTAAAAGGCAATGACAAACAAGTACATTTTTTCAAAACCCTTCTAGGCTCATATGCAATTTAGAATCTTTTAAGTCATCCTCAAAACCTTCTTATTCTTCCTCTCAATTTTGTTTCTTTTTTCATTTTGTTTTTTGCATCTGCATGTCAGGTTTCCACCAATATATGAACTAATTGATATACATGTGGACCCTAGAAATACCTTCCTGAAATCATTCTAAATATGTGATGTGTCTAAAATTTTCTTTGATTTATTTAGACTTTAAAAAGTTTTGCCATAAGGATATTTCCCTATGCTGAATGAGGTTTAACACATAATTGAGCTTTGTGGGTTTCTAGCTGGTTCTAAGAGAAGATAAGCAGGAAAAAAAAAGTATGGGTAGCCGACAATAAAGGGGCATAGGATGAAGGAAGAAGACTAGGAAGATAAAGCCTTAGGCTTTAGTTGAAATTTAGGAGGATATAAGTGAGAGTTTTAAGTTTTCCTCATTTTTTAATTTCCTCATTTTTTTAATTAGTCAAGGAATATTTTAAGGAAATAATTTTGAACCTGAATTTCCTTTGGGAATTTTCTCATTCCAATTAAAAATGAATCAAATGAGTAATATGGTTCATGTGTAAAATTCCCCAATGTGGCCACTGTAATTTTATTTTTTTGGTGTAATTATGCCATTAAAAATAAGTGAAAAATTTTGATTTTAGTATATATAAGAAGCAGGAGTTTTAGTCTAGAGGGTATAAAGGACTTAGACTGGGACAAACCCTTGAAAGTCTGGGAACGCTGAATCAATTTGTTGCTTATGCAACCTGTCTTGAGCCCTCATCCCAATTGTTTGTTGTACATCATCAATCTAACCATCTGTAGAGTTAGATAGTTTGGGGCTAAGACCTGACTTTATCACCCTAGCGAATACAACCTTTAAGCCTTTCTTTTGTATCTGTGAAATGGGGAGATATAAATGCCTAACTTAGGGGGATGGAAACATCTGTAAAAAGTTCCTTATAAATTGCAGAACACTGAATAAATGCTATTTGTTACTAATATTTTACTTCTGTGGCTGACCATTTGGGTCACAGGTGCTTGCTTCTGGCTTATGACATACGAAATATATAGGCGGGGAATATATCAGTGGGGAAGGGCCACCACCTGGGCAGGTAGCTTTTGGGAACTCCCTCAGTTTATGGGGTTTATGGGGAAGATATCCTGGACTTATAGCTGTATTCTGGGGCCTGGTTCAGTGAGGAAAGTAGGAGCTGACATGGCATGGGGGTGGGTGGGGTACAGAGTTATATCTGATAGCATTAAATGTTGGGCCTTCGCCTTGCTCTGGGGATTGAGACTGGACTAAAGATCTTTCCCAGCACCCCTGTTCCCTGGGGATTGGTTTTACTTCCCTGCCCTCACATCCACACCTTAGCCCAGTGAGTGGCAGTTGGCAGCCAGTGTCTACACACCTGTTGGGACAGGGCATCTTGTTCACTCTTTCCAGGGCCAAGCCTTGGGTTACTCAGCCAAAAAATTCCTTTTCTCACCTGTCTCTATTTATAAAGGGGAAATCAAACCCTGAGATTTAAGTATGTTTTCATGGCCCCACGCCAGGTCCTTAAGTGTAAATTCTGGGGTGCTGCTCTCTCCAGGGCAGGGTGCATCCTCCAGGGAAACCAGAGCTCTTCTTCCCCTTCCCACCACCAGTGGTGGTGGTGGTGGTGGTGGTGGGCCTCCTCCAACATGCACTCATCTTATGGAGTCCTTGTGTACTCCAACCCTACCCAAGAATATTTTCCTTATCCCAGGTCCCAGTCCTTGAGAACAGAGGGGGGCTTGGAGCTGCCCTTGGCCCAGTGGAGACGAGCTTCCTTGCTGGGTTTCTGTCCCAGCCCTGGGTGGTGCTGGTGCTGGTGCATTTTAGCCAAGGAAACCACCAAAGAGGTCTTTAGCCATTGCCTGGGGCCTGGTGCCCTTGCCTCTGTTTGCTTTGAAAACTTAAGATGGGATTTGGATCCTCCAGGGCATGTACTACTATACTATAGAGTTCTGGTCAGTACTAGACAGCCATGGGGAAGCTACACCAGGCTTTTTGAGTTGCACCTTGCTGGAGATTCCAGGAGCAGGTGAGATTTGAACTTTAGAGACCTGCCAGGTGAGAGTTCTTATTTTGTAGCCAGAATTGGAATGGCTGGATGGATCAAAGATCTCTTTTAAAAACAGGCTTTTAGAGACAAAAACAAAACAAAAAACAAGTCTGAGAAAAATTCTCCTGTTTTCCGATGTGGGACACAGTAGTTCTCTTTTATCCGCAGTTTTGCTTCTTGCATTTTTAATTACTCGTGGTCAACCATAATCTGAAAATATTAAATCAAAAATTCCAGCAATAGCCCTTACTGGTGTGGCTCAGTTGGTTGCACATTGTTTTGCAAGGTGAAGGGTCACCAATTCAATTCCTGCTCAGGGCAGATCACATGCTGGGTTGCAGCTTCAGTCCCTGGCTGGGGCACATATGAAAGGCAATGGATCAACGTTTCTCACATCAATGTTGCTCTTTCTCTTTCCTCCTCCCTTCCCTTCTCTCTAAAATAAATAAAATATTTTTAAAAGTGAAAAAAAATCCAGAAATAAATAGTTCATAGGTTTTAAATTTCACAGATTTTTGAACAGAATGATGAAATTGCCCTGCTTATCCTGCCTGGGATATGTATCATCCCTTTGTCCAGTGTGTACAATGCTGGACATACTAGTCTCTTGGTAGTCCTCTCAGTTACAGGATTGGCTCTTGAGGTGATGCAGTGCTTGTATTCAAGTAACCCTTTTTTACTTAACAATGGCCCCAAAGTGCAAGAGTAGTCATGCTGGTGATTCAGATGTGCCAGAGAGAAACTGTAAAATGCTTCCTTTAAGTGAAAAGGCGAGTACAATAAAATAAAATATTTTGAGGCAGAGACCACATGCACATAACTTTATTACAGTATGTTGTTATGTAATTGCTCTATTTTATTACTAGTTATTGTTGTTAATCTCTTACTATACCTAATTTATAATTTAAACATTATCATAGTTAATGTATATAAAGGAAAATTCATAGTGTATATAGAATTCAGTACTATTGATGGTTTTAGGCATCCACTGGGGATCTTGGAATGTCTTTCCATGGATAAGGGGGGGTGGCTACTGTATATGGCAAGATTTGTTCTACAAAAAGGCAGAAGTTTTAGAGAACTTCTAAACTCATTGGCTCTTTGGAGCAGGGCAGATTTTGGAGCATGAACAAACTTATAAGGGTCTATATTTGTTCTTTTCTTTAAGAAAACAGTTTTGTTATTAATAAAGCATATTTCCACAAAGATAAAAGTTTTCCCAAAGCACCTACCAAAAGCATTTTATGTGAATCCTCTTCATTCCTAGAAGCATTTGGGAGCATGTTAAAATATGTAGAAGTTCAAAGGTGCAAATCCAACAGAAGACTCATCATTATAACCAAGGTTAAAAGGGTGACATGGTCAAAACTGTTTTGAAAGATGATCTAAGCGTAAAAAGTTGTTTGGATTAACCCAATTGAATAATCTGTTTTTCCTAGAAGGAGCATATAAATCATATATGGGGTTGCTCTCTAGTTTATTATTTAGATTTATTAGGAAGTTCCTAAACAAAGTTATTCACAAATTCTTATGGCTTAAAATTTTCTGAAATAGTAGTCATATTAATGATAATATAGGTGAATAATTATCAAAGTTCACCTTCACAATCACAATCATCAAGAAGGCTTATTAAAACACATGTTGCTGGGTCTCATATGAAGAATTAAAAAAATCTGAGCTGGGGCCCTAGAATCTGCATTTTTAACAAGTATGTAGGTGATGTCAGTGTTTCTGATCTGTGAGAATACTTTGAGAATCACTGATGTGGACAGACTTAGTCATTAACTCTATTAACTGTATTAAGTTGTGTGGCTGGTGAGAGTTTCAGAGAAACTAAACATACATATAACTGTGAATGCCAATAAAATAGTTTTAATGCAGCTCATATTTGTCAGTTTTTAATATTCAAGATGTTTATTACTTAAGAGAAAGGAGTCTTGCTCTTCTGCATAACTAAATTTAAGATGCCAATTTTATGTTATTCCTTGAAATAGAAAAGAGATTTCTCTACTGTTAGTATCTCAACATCAATTCTGGTTTCCTGGAGATCTTTGCATTATAAAAATACATCTGTCGATAAGTGTTAATATATACTGATTGAGGAGATGTGGAAATTGACTCTGGATCACAATGTTATACTCAGTAGAGGTTTTATCAATATATGCTCTCCCTGCCAATCTCATTATCTTTTTATTTTCTCTTTCATTGTCTAATTTTTCTCATAAGCTCATGCTGTGTATTTAAATGCTAGCCACATCCTAGTTCTTACCAATCAGACTTATTACCATTTTATAAAAAATGCAGGTTACTCCTACTTATATGCTTACTTTTTCAATTCCACAGCATTGAGCATGCTGCTGCTAAGCTGGATCTATTCTAATTTATAGTTAGAAAAAGAATGAGTCTTGCCCTAAAGGAATCCTTTCGAACTTACTATTGGGCCTAAATGCATTTTTGCCCTTAGGCTCTCTCCATTCCTACAGACTGATCATCCAGGCGCCAGTGAATATTGCCTTTGGGTTGTCTCCTTCAGTTTCAATTTCAAGGCTTGCCTGGTTTTTACCCTCAGGTTTTCCCTTTTCAGTTTCTGTATTAGGTTTTAAAGGCCTAGTGGCTTAAACACTTTCTCATTACAGTACTTTCCTGTTTCATGCTTCAATAACATGGATGTGGGTTGCTGTTTCATTGATCTGATGTTCCCTCTTAAGAAATTCAATATCCCCTTTTCTTATATATTACTTTTTGTATTATACTTTATTTCAAACCTTAGACTTTTGCAGTGGTAAGCTATGTAGCATATAATCACCATCTTCCCAAATGCATACTTTCTGCTAGAAGAAATTATTTGCACACCTACACTGTCATAACCAGGCCAGGTGTTGGTAATAAACCAAGGACGCATACCTGTTTTAATTTAAGTAGAAATGGGTTTATTGGAAGGTATTCAGGCAGCACATTGAACGCAAAGCTGAGAACCATGCTCCAAAAAACCAACCAAGGGAAGGTCAAGGGAGCCAACAGAAACTGAGCAGCTGGAAACAACCTTGTAGTGATGTTGGACACTGATGCCACCACTGTCATATTGAAGTGATTATTAAAAGTTTCTTCCTTTGAATCACTAGCTGCGTGTTCAAGGTCCCACCTAGGAACATCAGATTGGCTGAAATAAGTCTGTCCAACTTACTGGCCTGCACAGTGGGAGAAGTTGCCCTGCTACCACTCTAGACTTTTGTGATGGCTGCATTCCCACTGCCAACACCAGAACTGACTCAGATATTGTGTCAAAGAAAACATTATTTTAAAATCATGGAAAAATATTTACAAGATCATTGTGTTGGACCCACAAATGGCACTGTGATAATAGAAGGCTCTTTATCCCTTCCCCTGTCCTTGGAAAGTACCTCTGCCTACTACTCCCATGCTAGCAGCCATTTCAAGTGATACTTGAAAGAGTAACATATTGAGACCATCAGGGCTGAATATGGAACTGAATCCAGTTAAGGCATCTTTATAAACTTTTAGGGTTCTGATCGTTGGATGTGGAGATCTCTTTGTCTTGCAGTTGCTTTGCATGTAAGTTCTCTTGCTTATTAAAATTGCCACTTACCTATCTGGAATGGTCTTCCCCTTCAGTCATTCCTTACTTTTCATGCATGGCGGTGAATTTGGGAATGAACACATTTTTGTATACATATATTTCATACCTTATATGAGGTTTGACAGGTTTTCAATTTTACATTTAACTTTTCATTTACTGGGACTAATGTATTTTTTTTTCCTATCCTGACTGCCCAACATCTTGTCCTTTACTCCCCTGAAATATCAGGTGAATTATGGATACTACCTGTAAGCCAAATTTAAGCTTATCACTAAACTGATAAGTGTGAACAGCTTCCAGAGGGTCAGAAGTAACTTAAATTATGCCATCTTTTGGGATAGAAGGTTATTTTGCCTTTGAAATGCTTGGAAAATTCCATATACCACTGAATGTCCTTAACATTGCTTTGGTGAATCTGATCTGTTATCTGAACATTTTCTGTAAAAATCATTTATCTCTTCTTTCAATTTCCTGGCTTTCATGTATTTTTGAACTATGTCCACCCCAAAGTTCATATATATAACCAAAACATTGCAGGCTTTTATTTATTTTTCTATAAACGTGTTAAAAGGTTGGCCTTGTAATAAATACTTACTATTTTATTTGCTTATTTTAGGTTGGGAGGAGTCTGATTCTCTCTAGTCCTATCTAAGTATGGCTTTGAGTAAGGGGAGATAATATTTCTAGAAAGAAAAGAAGCTCGATTTAACCTACAAGCATTTTTAGGTGACTAAAACTTATCCAGAATGTAGAGTCTTTGATTATTATACATGATTTAATTATGCATTTCATTGAAAATATTTGTAAAGGAAAAACATTTGATTATGATTCATTCCTTCATTCAGTTAATACTTAAGTGCCTACTCTATGTTAGGAATTGTTCTCAATGTTAAGAATAAAATACTGAGAAAAGGTGAAAAATGCCCACTCTAATACAGCTTATGTCCTAGTAAGACTGTCAGACGTATATTTAATAAGTAAGTGAAGTATATTATAAATATCTTTATTTATATGGTCATAAATGATGAAAATACAAAGTAAAGAAAGGAGTTGTTAGTATTGGAAAAGGTAGAGCGGAAATGGTCAAAATTTTAGCTAGAGGGGCCAGGGAAGGTAATATTTACATACAGACTGTGAGGGAACACGCCATGTGGATGTAAGAACATTCTAGATAGAGGACACATGGTGCAAAACATCTTGGTCAGGAATCTTCCTCGTTTTCCATAGGCACATAATGGATTCGTGTGTGATTGATTAAGAGTCAGTATTGGAGTTTGGGGAAGATGAAGGGATGAAAAAAAACTTGGAGGTCATTATCATGACCTTGGTTGGGTTTTACTCTGAGTGAGATGGGAAGCTCTGTAGTTTCTGAGTACAGAAGGTTCTATCCTGACTGGCATTCAATACCACAACTCTGCTTCGTGGGTGAAGCATAAACTGTAGGGAGAGTAACATACAATATATTAATGAGGCTACTGAAAATTCAAGTAATAGATAATGGGCACCTTGACTAGGTGGTGCTAATTCATGTGGTCACTTTCTGGGTGTATCTATAAACAGTGCTTATAGTTTTGATGTTGGATGTGAGGGGCAGGATCAGGGTTGACTCTAAAGTTTCCAGCCTTAGCACATGGGGCAGTATAGTGTCTGTTGAGATGATAAGAACAAGGCGGGGGAAAGCAAGTTTGGAAGGAAAGATCAGGAGCTCAGTTTTTGATGCATTATTTCCATTGGATATTAGACATGTAATGGAATATATCAGTTAAGTGGTTAAATATATGACTGAAATTTAGGGAACAAGTTTGGACCAGAGATATAAATTTGAGAGAAATATGTGCACAAATAATATTTAACACTATTATCTATTGCTGTATAACAAAAGTCCACACAAATTAGTCCCTTTAATTAAAAAAAAATTTTTCTCACAGTTTTAGAAAAGAAGAAACTACAACTTGGAAAGCTAAATAGCTTGACCACTCACACACACATACCATAGGAAGTTATGTGCAAAGATTAAGTTTCAATGGCCTTTGCTTCTGAAGAGTCAAGTCCTTCCATCATATAGCTCAGTATTCTTAGCATCTTACTTGAACTGGTTGCTCTACAACTCCTCACCAGCCGGTAGTATCCCTCTCTACTTGTTTCTCCCACTTGGCCAGTTTCCTTCATCTGCCAAAACTCTTTCTTCATTGACATTAATCAAAGTTTGGCGCTCTTGCAGTCATCGGAGCAAACAGGAAGGCAAACAAAGAGGAATGGTCAAAGTGCCACAGAAATTTGAGAGAGAATTAGGTTGAGACTCCAAACAATTCAACATGATAAGGATTGAATGGAGAATGGAAAGAAGGGACAACTTATTAAGAGAATATTTGCTCTTAATTTTAATTCAGAGAAAAACATCTCCTGGTATTAATTTCAAATTTGGCATCACATTGGTAATAGAGATTAAGGAAGCAACCTCTACTGGGATCATCATAGAGCATAATAGAAGAATGGGAAATAAATTTCCTTTTCTACTAAGCAGTGGTTCCAGCTTTTTATAAAATAATAGTCTACCTCTACTCCGTGATAATAAAAGACAAAAAGGTCTACAAAAAACTCATTTTAGGGACAAGCTATTAGTCTAATAATTAGACTCCTACCAGTCCTCCTAGTAATATGTCTTCAAGTTGTTAAATGTCTACCTTACACAGATACTTAGCCCAAATGACACCACTATAAGTGTCATGTTTCTTAAATAAAGAGAAAGAAAGCAGAAAAGAAGAAAAGAAAAAAGGAAGCACATAGGGAGGGAGGAAGGAAGGAAAGACAAATGGAGGAGGGGTCATTTCTTCAAGACCAGTTTCTCAAATGAATATTAGTTCTAGTCTCAGATTCCTTCATTAAATAATTTATAGGCTTGTATAAGTAAGCGATTTGTGTGTGTATTAGAGAAACACAGACACAGAGAGATAGAAAATTTGGTAAATTGTAGGTAATAGCACATGGGCCAATATGTTTGATTATATAAGTAATTTGATAATTAAACATTGCATTATAAAAGTACATGTGATGGAAAAGTACTTGGAAGAGAGCAGAAATTTTCCTAATCCCTCAGCCATTAATACAGTTCACTCATATAGAGAAAAACAAACAAATAATGACAAATTAGAAAAGATTCACTTTTTAGAAAATGGAAGGGAGAGTAGACAGATAAATTTATTTAATCTAAGAATGGAAAGTCATGAAAAACTATAGAAAAGGGTATGTAGGAAATGAGGTAAACTGATATAGGAAATCTAGATAGAGATTAAAATGATTAGAGTTTAGAACAGAGCTCAAGTCTGGGACATATTTGTTGGCAGGTCGACAGCATAGAGATGATAGTAGAAGCAGAGAGTAGATGATATTGCTTAGAGAATAGAGTCAGTTGAAAGGACATCAAGTTACCTTGGAAGACCCAAAGCAGCAGTGTCAATTCACCCTGAAAGGCAGTCACTAGGAGATAAGCAGGGGCTTTAGTAAGGACAGTTTTAGACAGAGTGACGTTGTAGCGAGATTGCCTGAGATGAAAACTGAAGAGGTGCCAAAGCCAGTAGAAGTTGTAAATAAACGTTCTTTAATAATGAAAAGAGAATGATAAATGCATGGGAATCATTGGTTTGAGAAGGTTCTTTGTGGGTTTTTTTTAATTGATTTTTTTAGAGAGAGAGAGGCAGAGAAAGAGAGATTGATTTGTTATTCCACCCAATTATGAATTTTTGGTTGCTCCTTATATGTGCCTTGACCAGTGATTAAACCCACAACTTTGATGTAGTGGGACAGTGCTCTAACCAATTGAGCTACCTGGCCAGGGCTGTGTGTGTTTTATGTAGCAGAGATTTAGGCATATAACTAAAGCCAGGAGAATCCCAGAGGATTCCAGAGAGAAGATTGAGGAAGACCATCAGAGAACCAGGATGAAATGAATGCTACAGATCAGGAGCAAAATTATATTGTTTGCTATCTTTCTGAGTAGTAGAAGTTGTACGAAACAAGGAAATTTACATTATTCAGAAATGTGTACATTCAAAGAACAAATGGGCCTTACTAGGTTCCTCTCTCATATACTACTTTATGGTAAAGTGACCTGTGATGATCTCTCTCCTCCTAGAGCTGGTCCTCTAACTAAATTCCTTTTAGGCAGTTAGGGGGAATTTCAAAGTTTTTTCCCTAAGACTTTCTTTTCTTAAAAATATCCAACTTAAAATAATCAATATCCCAGAAAGCATATTTTGGGATATCAAAGTCGTCTTTTCCTCATGGGGAACACAATTTCCGGGAATCAACTCTCTATAAGAATCTCTATACTTACACAGACCAATGCAGAAATTCAAATGTGGCTCCTACAAATTAAGATGCAGTGAAAATGTAAACTATATACCAGATATACTTAATGTGGAAAAAAGTAAAATATTTTATATTTATTACATATTGAAATTATATTTTGGATATATTGGCCTATTTTTTCTTTTTCTTGTACATATTGGGTGGCACTGGTTAACAAAATTATACAGGTTGTAGGATATATTGATTTAAATAAAATATATTATTAAACTTAATTTCACCTGTTTTTGCTTTTCTCATTTGTGGCTCATGTTATAGTTCTACTAGACAGTGCTGCTCTAGATCTCATTCAATACAAATGGAATAAATTGAGAAAATAACCTACACTGGCAACATACTACAGCATGCTGCTTTATTTTTTTACGTGTGTCTATCATATTGCATAAATTCTGTGTGTGTAACTTGCTACTGCCCTTCACTGACTTATTTAATCATTTATTTAGGACACATTGATTAAGCAGTGCTGGATATTGTTAATGGCTGAGTCAAATTTACAATGTCTCAGAACATCACTGCCTCAAAGGCAAACCCCTTGTTTAAAATTAATCACCTCATTTGTTCAGATAGTCAGCCTGCATGCTTCTGTTGCTTTGCAGTTTTCCACAGCCATGTTCCGCTACTTGAACTCTTCTTCCAATATGTTCTTATGACTTTTCTTCTGCTTTATCTCTTCAGGAGCACCTGACTGAAGTTTTCAACATAGCAGCTGTTTGAGCATTATTTGCCAATACCCTCTGTTCACACACTTACGACTCTATTGGTATTTCATCCTGAAATGTTATATTTCTTTTCGCTTAACATGTGGGAAAAGAACAACCTAAATCAGAAAAATATATAGATCATTTGTAAAGTTTTTCATTATGAAAAAGAACAGATTTTTTAGACAGCATAGTCAAAAAGCATCTGTTAGTCTAGAAGTAATGGCATACTAGTAAAACCAGACTTCTTTTTTTATATGAAAACAACTGAAAAGTGACTAATGATCATGAACATCTCTATCTATTCACCATATAAATAATAAGTCCAGGTTCTCACAATCTTTCTAGTATTGAACAAAACCTTAAACCAAATATTTTAAAATTAAAGTAATATAAAAATATCACAACCTTTTATAACTAATTTTATTTTGAGCCTATCAAAATTAGTATCATATTTTCCATAAAGTATGTGGTATCAAAAAAGATCAATAAAATTGCGCATAAAAATTCATGTCTCTTATTTTAGAGACAAAATTATTTTCATTAAAAATTATATTAAAATGTTTGGAAGTTTTTGTATGGGAAGAAGTTTTCCTCAATCCCTTTAGGCTCTCTAGCAGGGTCTAAGACTTAAACTGACAAAGACATAGTAATAGGACAAAAGCATAGAATTTTATTAATACAAGATGTACATGACATAGTAGCTTTGATAAGGTAATGAAGGCCCAGTGAAACAGACGTGTATTTATGTGATAGGTTTGATGAAGAGAGCATAGTTGTGGAGAAAAATAGTAGGTTAAGGAGTATGAGGTAATTGTGCTAAAACTGGGGTAGATATGTAATGCCTGTTTCTTAAATTTCTTCTTGGCATCCTTTTGTCTTCAGAGATAATGCAGGGCATAGAGAGGACACCTTTCAAATGAGGTTCTTAAGACCTATTTCAACAAAGAAAGTCAAAGAGAGGAGGAAGTCATTTTCTCATACAAAAGCTTAAAAATATTCACTATGCCAAGGTGCCATATTTTGGGGTACTGTGTTCTAAACACCATTATTTTATTTCTAAAGTTGTGTTCATATTCAGTCATGTTTAAATGTTCATTTGATAATATTAAATGTATATTTCATATTGAAAAAATATTTCTTATTTTCCAACTTTTAATACAATTATATGACCTAAGATTTAGAGTGAACGGTAGTTTCTCAGTAAAGAGAATGGTTGCTTTTTAATTTTTTCTATAATGAAAATATTAGCACTAATTTTCATAATAAAATTTTAAAAAATTATATAAATGTTAAAGTTTTTCAATTTTTCAATTAAATGACCATTAGAGTATATGTTTCTTATTTCAGAGGAAATATAATTACAAAGTAAGAGTACACATAAAAGAGCAGGGAGCATACAAGTTAAATCATAATCTTCAAATTTACAATGATCGTGTGCAAATCTGCCTATTTTGGAGACATGTAATTATCTTTAAGGGTGTATGAGGCAAAAAAATAATAAGGCAGATTTTCAGTGGTAATCATACTGACAGTTATCCTTAAGAGAATGGAGGAAACAGAATTCTCAGACTCAGAAAGCACCACACAAGCATAGACATCTTTAGACTAGAGAAAAATAATGTACAAATGCCAGTGAATGTTAAAACCAAGGACAAATCGTGGAACACAGACACATCTCTGCATCTACCTTCTTTGTCTGCAAAGGAAATGAGTGATTTCATAGTGTTGCCACCTCTTTTTGTTGTGTTGAATCAATAACAGCAATATTTACATGTACACAACTTTTAAAACTTATAGGTCATTATGAAGTCACAAGTAATCTTATCAGAAAATGTGGAAGGTTATATATACTAATGAAACCATACCACCTACACATATGGGCACAGATACAAACAACATTGGCCTTATTAGGGCAGATTTATACTTGTATTTGACAAAAAGGATGAGTAGTAAGAAAAGTTTGATTTCTTTAACATTGAAGTTGAAGTATAGATACAGTTAATATAAGAAACATTTTAAATATGATTGGCATATAATTTTGAATTCAGTAAAACTGTTTTGAAATATTAATTTTGTTGTTAAAATCTAATCAAGCTTTTCATTTTTTTCATCTGCTCATTACTGATCATATTACTTTTCTGTAAATTTACATAAACAAAATGATAAAAAAGATATAGATATGGTTATTATATATAAATATGCACACATATAATACATTCAAACAACCTTTTTGCTATATTTATTTTAATGACCATTACTGCTGGTGTTAAGTACTTGTGTTGTCCATGAGGGTATGACTGAAAGGACAAGATAACAAGGTTTTCTCCACTGAATATATATGAAAATTATCTAGTCTTTTACATAGCAATTATTTTAAAAAAATTATTTTCGATACATAAAATAGCTACCAAACATGGAAAAGAGATGTTAATTAGCATTGTATCCAGGAAATTTCCTAATGACCTGAGCTGTGCAATGTAAAACATACTGTGGCAGCCATGAACATATGCGTCTCAAATATGACTAAGAGAGCCCGACTGACCCATTGCTCATGGTCTTACATTCTGAAATCCATCATTGCTTTTAAGCTGATGCTTTCCCTTCCCATTAACTCTTCCCAGCCAATCACTGAGTAAAGCAGGGATACTAAAGCAAGCGTGTTCCGAGGAGACTTCTGACGGCGACTTCAACTCAAGAACTTCCCATTGACCTTGCCATACTTTCTTCAAACTGTACTGCTGTTGAAGATGTTTCATCTAAACTCCCCTTCCTCTCTTCACAGAGACGAGACCTTTATTGTGCTCTGCCAGCGCTTTTGGACTCCTTCCTGGATTCTTTCTATTTTCCATCATAGGCATTTTCTCCAATAAATCACTTGCATGTCTAATTCCGTTTTGGCAGTTGCTTCTCCAAAGACCCTAAAACCCAAACATTTTGGCATCTTTAGAATTTCACAGGAGGGAAACTACTTGTAAGCCTCTCTATAGATTTTTAACACTAAAAAATATCCTTTTTGTTTTTCAAATACTGAAAACATGCATAGTCAGAAAATTTGTAAGCGTTATTATGGTGACCAAATGCTTATGCTGCACTAGGGAGCTCCATATTTTTTATTTTCCTTTCCTTTAGAGAGCTATTGTTCTCCTAAAATAAATATTGACAGTTCTGCCAATAGAGAAATGTGCAAGAGAAGCAGGCAATCAATGTGGACTAAACAAAAGCTGAAATCTTCTGTAGAAGACTGAGAGTAGGAAGATTGGCTTAGGTTTCATGTCTGTCATTAAAATATAAGAATGTATAGTAGATATACAGAGGAATGTATGGCAGTGCTACATACAGGAAGAAAGAGTGGCATAGGAAGGAGGTTTTTCAAAGTAGTCGAAAGAGGAAAAATAAAATCAAAAAGCTTTGGCATTCAAAAAACTTAGATTACTTAGATAAAACTTCAATATCTACCTCTGTAGACTAAGGATATACTAGATAATCTTTAATGTCTTAATATAAATCTTGTTGTAATATTCTTTGACTTATTTATTAATTTATTAAGCATTTACACAATGCCCACCATATGCCTGCTTTGTGCTAGATCTCCCACAAGGAAGAAAGACAACTAGCTGACAACTGCAATTTATTGTGATAAATAGTATGAAAAGGTAAGCATTTAGGATGTGGTGGGATATAGAATGAAGGTATTTAATTCATTCACGTGAGAAGAGTCTGGAAAGACACTTTAGATGATATAATGCATGGTTAGAACTAAGACGTATTCAATCCTTAGATGGTCTAGAGCAGGGGATTATACATCTAGTCAACAGCTTGTTTAAAAAATATTAGAGCATCTGGTGACATTATTTATTTAGAGACATTAGAGAACCGCGTGCCTTGAGCAAACAGTACTGATGAGGGAGCAAAGTAGGTGAGGCAGGAGGGATAAGCAGGCCCTTTCTCAAAGCTCTAGGGAAACCAAAGATTTCACCCTGACATCCTTGTAGAGCCACAAAAGAATTTTATTAAAAGAAGTTACATTATCACTTTTGCTTTTAGAAATATAACTTTGAATTTCGTAAATGGGAGGTATGGGAAGACAAAGGCAATGGAATCTATTAAAAGTTTATATAAAATAATACACAATTTGAGTGTATTTTGGTTGGGATAAATAGAAAATCAGTGGCAAATAGTCATAGGGCTTTAGAATTCAAGAAATTGAATATAATTTGCAAAATCAGACCTTCCTAAGAAAGAGTGATCATTAGTGAATGAAAGGAAATCTCCTTTAATGCTTTTCCTGGATTCTCACCTTGTGCTAGTGGTACTTCTAGCACCATTCATGGTACTTGGCAATGATTCAGTCTTACCTTAATTTGAAAGCTACAAAAAGCTGTCATTGTTTAGAGTTATGGTCAGACTGAGTAGAAAATCATCATTGAGGAATAGTTTGATAGAAAATAAAACTTTTCATAGTTTATTCTCTACAAAATGAGGGCTCCCACCCTCAAATTCACCAATAACGTTATTGCTCTGGATATTTGCAGTATGTCAGCTACCTCCTAATAAGGCATAATGTTGATTGTTCTCAATTTACATCTCTATTTGATTGCTATCAGCTTCAACCAGTCTACCCAAATGTGAAGCACCATCCAGCAAGAAATCTCCAGCATGAAGCTTTGCAAACTACTTTTGACACATTTGATCAGTTGCTTGTTTACCTTTCTTGCAATAATAATACATAATATGCCAAAAATGTTGTGTATTTTCTTTCAACTTCAATATTAAAATGGCTACACAAAAATTCACCAATTTTGATAAGTATTTTTAAATGCACGCTGATATGACAGCTGTCACAATACAATGTAACAAAATTGTTTCAGTGTAGTTAGACAACCAAGCACGACTAGAGCCATATAATGGGGAAAAAAAAAAAACCAAAAACTTTTTAGCCAAAGCAATATATTCATCTGAAATTTCACTAGAATTGTTTATTACTTAGGTATAAATGAGGCTTAGGGAAATGGGGCAGATAAGATTCAGGTGATCTTTAAGTGGGAGTCAGGATAAAAAGTGGGTGAAGGGTGCATTAAAAAAATAGTCTATAAATCAAGGTCAAATATACCTTTCTTCTTTTTGTTCTCAAAAGTTGCCTTTGTTGATTAGATTGGTGAATTCCCTGACACTACTTGTGTGCTTCCATCTCTCCCATGCTGTATTGTGAATATCTGTTATGGTACTTGCATTGCACTGTAATTATTAGTTTATAAGACCGTCTCTCCCACGGGACCATAAACTACTAAGAGTACAAGTACTGGGTGTGTTACATATTTATTCTCAGAACCTTGTACTAATACCTGCCATGTATTATATACTTAGTATTTGTTTTAAGAATGGATAACTTGATCGGTTATTGTTTTAATAAGCAATTTAGATACCTAGAAAAATGTCCTGTTTTATAAACATTAGCTTCTTGTTCTTTAGTTTTCTTGTCTTCCAGGAATTACTCTGCTACAAATGTAAACCACACCAACATACTTTGCTTTCTGCTTTCTGCAGCAAACTTAAAGATCCCTACCCAAGCCAGTGTTACTGCTTATAGCTATTGCAATGGGGTTAAAGACCTTCACCCTACCCCACCCCAACCCAACCTACCCCACAAGCTTGCTTCCTGGCTTCAGCAGGATTTAATTAGACACTTCCTCAGGTGTAGGGGACAGATCTCCCTCAACTGCTAATGAGGTCTACACTGCCAGCCAGCTACACTGGTTTCTCTCTTCACACAGCTGGTGGGTGGGCTTACTGATGACCACTTAGTCCCCACCAGCATGAAAATGGCTGCAGGAGCTGCCTTGGCTGTAATCTTAGCAGTGTCTTTCCCCTAATAACTTCCAACTGGTTGTAACTTCAAAATCTATCACCTATCACTGAGTATTCTGCTTTACTGAGTGCTGAATCTTCCAATAAGATCAGCCTGTCCTTCTTGCTAAGGTCTTCTCAGTTCTTTTTTCAAGGAGATTTGGATACAAAGGGAATTTAGGTTTACATTTCAGGTGTCTTTTTTAAGATGATTATTTGTGTTCAGAAATAATGGATTTTTTTTCTGAAAATAATTTTAGATAATTTCTTTTTTAATTTTTTTAATGCAAGCAATACAAAAAAGTAAAGAGAAGAAAGTGGAAAAAACACAACTCTGAACCCCTGTCCAGTCAATCCATTTCCAGCATTTGACAAACATATCCAGATTTTTCCATATACATGAAGAATAGAAAAAGTAGATGAACCAAGGAATAGGCAAATACATTTTTATAATAAATGAGATCTTTATATATTTGCTTATAATTAAGTAAAAATAACATATTAATTTTCTCTTGTCAATAGTAAACACTTTGTAAGGGTGGCCATTTTTAAATCTTCAATTAGTTTTGAATATACAAATTAAAATATACCAATAGTTTTAAAATAATAGTTTTTGGAAATCACCCTAGAGGACCTCACGTAGGTATGATGTGCATGTCTCACTGCCGGACATCAGTGTTAACATAATTAGCCCAGAGAATGTCAAAAAGTATCTGTTCAAATGGCCAGAGCTATTTAAATACAGACTAAGAATACTAATAATACTACTAATAATACTAATAGTAATTTAGAAACTGGTTCTGAAATTGGTATGAGCGTAAAAATCATCTGGAAACCTATTGAAATGCAGATGCTGACTCAGTAGGGCTTGATGGGGGCTGACACTCTAATCTTACAGGAGACATTGATGTTGCTGGCCTTGCACTCTCCTGTAAGCAGCAAGTCTTAGAATGCACAGTGCGCCAGGTACTATGTGGTAGGCCAATCTGTCGGTGTTAAATTCTTTTTTTTTCCAAGGATTAACTCCCCTCTTTTCTTAACTTCATTTATTTTATTTTATTTATTCATTTTTTAGAGAGGGGAAAGGAGGGAGAAAGTGAGGAGAGAAACATCAATGTGTGGTTGCATCTTTCACGGCCCCCTACTGGGGACCTGGTCTACAACCCAGGCATGTGCCCTAGACTGGGAATCAAACCAGCAACCCTTTGATTCACAGGCTGACACTCAACCACTAAGCCACACCAGTCAGGGCAGGGTTATATTCTTGATCGTATTGAATCGTCAAAACAATCCATGACTACCACCTTTATAAGTTCAAAACTGAGGCTCAAAGAGCATAAAATATGTACCTAAGGTCACTCTATCGGAGATTAGAGATAAGTTGTTTTATTGTAGGCCTGTCTCCAGACAGACAAGTTTTACCTTTGCATAAATTCCCCTACTATTTCAGTGTGGCAAGCCAATTGCTGAGACTGACTTGTGCCTAAATCTATAATATCATTAAATTATGCATAAACTGAAAATATCACATACAGACCATACACTGGGACAAAAGCTTACATTAAAGAAGAAAAGAAAGCTTATACAAGTAGAAAGAAGAAATCAATGAGATTTTTCACATTTTATATGAATTAAAAACTTTAAAGGAGCTATTGACAGATTTATGAAACACTACAGTAAAAATTACAATTAGGAAAGCTGGAACATACCTAACGTGAAGTTTAATATCAGAGAACTTTTACAGACAATATATAAACCACAAGTCAAGGTAGGAATGCAGACTGGTGCAGCAGCCACCGTGGAAAATAGTATGGCATTTCTTCAGAAAACTAAAAATGGAACTGCCTTTTGATCCGGCAGTTCCACTGCTGGGATTATGCCCTAAGAATCCTGAAATACCAATTCAAAAGAACCTATGCACCCCAATGTTCATAGCAGCATAATTTACAGTAGCCAAGTGCTGGAAGCAACCTAAGTGTCCATCAGTAAATGAGTGGATAAAAAACTATGGTACATTTATGCAATGGAATAGTTACTACACAGCAGAAAGAAAGAAGGAGCTCCTACTCTTCACAACAGCATGGATGGATCTGGAGAGCATTATGCCAAGTGAAATAAGCCAGGCAGTGAAAGACAAATACCACGTGATATCACCTATAAGTGGAACCTAATCAACGAAACAAACAAGCAAGCAAAATATAACCAGAGACATTGAAATTAAGAACAAACTGACAGTAACCAGAGGAGAGGTGGGAAGGGATAATGGGAAGAGAAGAGGGACAGGTCGTCAGAAACATTTATAAAGGACTCATGGACAAAGCCAAAGGGGGCTCAGATTGAGGGTGGGAGGTGGGGAAGACTGGGGTTGGAGAGAATGGTGGGGGGGAAATGGAGACAACTGTACTTGAACAACAATAAAAAAATATCGTGGAAAAAACCACAAATTTTTGTCCTACATATTATCATTTCCATTATTATTTTTACTTTATCAAGTCTAAAATAACTATCACCCAAACAATTGGCATTAATTTTACTACTAAATTTCACACAGAAGAACTTTACAATATTTCTAAAAGAAGCCAAATATATAGGTTATATTTGCAGTAATTGGCTGCAACATAGATAAAATCGAAAATTTCCTTGGAAAAAAACAATTATTAAAACCAGCACACAAAGAAATAGGACATATGAATAATCCTATGTCTATTAAAGAAGTCTAATTTGTTATTTAAAACTTTTTCCTAAAGAACACTCTAGGCTAAGATGGTTTCATTGATTAATTTTATAAAAAGTTTAAGGAAATAATACTATCACACAAACTCTGTCGGAACACATTTAACAATTGAGCAAACGAAGTCAGACACAAATGCACATACTATACAATTCTACTTATATGAAGTTGAATAACTGGCTAATCTAGAAAGATGAGAGAAATCAGAGTGGCAATGGCCTACGAAGATCTAGAACAAATGTGAGAGTCATGGGAGAACTTTTTTCAGTGAAGGAAATGATTGGGATGGTTTTTAAAAGTGTGTACACATTTTCCAGAACTCAAAACATTGTACATTTCTCAAAATTCCCTTAAAGTTAAAAGGAATAAAAATATATTTAAAAAGTCCTGGGTGCTCAGATCAGTCCATATGGAGAGTAAATTCATAAACTGGTCCCAGGTTGGGGAAAAATGCTGTCATTTAGAATACTCAAAGGAATCCTATCAAATCAGGAGATAAAACTATTTTGAGTAATGAGATTGTGATTGTTGTTAAATATATCATTTTCTAAAATGATTACTTTGAAAGATAATGCATATTGGGATATGAAAATCCCATTACATTTCGCTAATAGTTATATTATTTAGTAATTGCAACTCATTATATTTTTCATTGTTTTTAGTTTTACCATGTTTAGGAATTTGTCTCATTCCTCTCTTAAGCATTAAGTACTCCAAGAGGAAATATTTTTTTTCATTATCATATGTTTATTAAATTAAAACTCAATGCCACTGAAGTTAAATGTGTATCTTTTATGGTGTAACTTTTATAAATAACCCAGTCCAATCTTCAGAGGCTGGTGTATTTTTATAGCATTTTTTCAAATGTATTTGCTAGTACAGTTCACTCCAACAAGCATTTCTTGAGTCTACTATATGCCAGAAAGGCTCAGTGATTCAAAGCTAAAACAGAAGGCACATACCTCAAGGCACAATATTTTTCAGTTAGAACATATAACAGCTATTAAACAGTGTGCTTCTTTGGCCTAAAATAATTGGAATGATACAAAACATATCATATGATAAAAAAAAACAGCAAAAAATGATATAATTTTTTGGCTGTGTAACAGATAAATACATAAAAATGAAGAACCAGATCCTCTCTCGATTTGCTCAAGGCAGAAACCCTTGTAAAAACCAGAATAAAGTTTAGCATTGGTTATAGATTCTGCACATTCATGAATTATTCATTCTTTTTACAACATCTCTAGTAACACATCAATAAGCTGCACAGATTTAAGTTTCTCCAACATCCTTGAAAATCACATTTTGTTACTGCAACCAAATATATCATGAAATTATTTTAAATTAGTATATGAAGTGTTCATATGTAAATATTGTTCATATGTTTTTCTATTGAACATATGCATCTAAAGAATGATAGCACTACTTTTATACCTAAAGAATGATAGCTCTAGTTTTAATATCAATAGACATGAATTTTGAAAATGTAGATTGCAAATACCAGGAAATGATTGGGTTAAAATACATATTCGACACTCGATTAAAATAAAAATTGGGCATACATTCCTTTTAATTTAGATCTGTTTTAAGAAAAAGATTTACCTTTAGTTGATTGTCATCTAAACTTTCAAATAAAGTTTGATAAAACAAATGAAATGAAAGGTAACATTAGAAACAGCACTTCAACCTGAAGCTAGCTAAAAACTATGAAAATATAAAAGAAAAAATTATAATGCATTAATACATTTTCTCTTCTATTACAAAAGGAACCTTTCTTGTTTTATCTCTTCTATAAATAATATTTACCTGATAGTCTTACTACATTCTTTTCACTTGATGCATACTGACAGCTGTTAAGAGAATTGGCTAAAAACTACTGTATGTTCAGAAAGTAAAACTGGTTTAGGAATGAAAGCAGGTTATGTATTTATGTTTTTTTTGTTCACCCAGTTGAAAATAATGTTGCATGCATTAAGTAGTTGCTTTAAGCTTTATTCATTAATCCTCCAAAAGGTAGATATAATCGTTAAGAAAAAATTTACTTCAACAAAGATACAAACTCTTACTACTGATATACCATAGCATTTAAAGTTATGCAAGATATCATTTGGAGAAATATTAAAACTGATTTCACTTCTATAATTTGGAAAACAGTTCAAATAAGAAGAACTTTACTTTTTAGGAGGAGTTTGCCATTAGTAGAAAAAGTACTACTTAACAATTCCAAAAATAGAGATAGAAACTTTTAAAACACACACACATACACACAATGCATGCAGCACACACGTCCTGCACCTAAAGAGTACTGAATATTCTGAGATGTGAAATATGAGAATTCCAGGGAATGAACTCAGTTTACCCAAATTCTAAGATATGTAATATCACAAGATACTAAACTGAGGTTTTTTTCAATGATGCAGTTACTTCTTTACCTGACATCTATCGATATGTTCACAAATACTTTTTTTTATCTTTTTTTATCTATTTTATTTTTTTTAAGATTTTATTTATTTATTTTCAGAGAGAGGAGAAGGGAGAGAGAAAGAGCAATGTATGGTCGCCTCTCACATGGCCCTCACTGGGGATCTGGCCTGCAACCCAGGCATGTGCCCCGACTGGGAATCGAACAAGGACCCTCTGGTTCCCAGCCCGCGCTCAATACACTGAGCTACACCAGCCAGGCTGTTCACAAATACTTTTAAAAAATGAACTTCTATATCTACTTTAGTATGACATAATTTGTGAAAAGACTTTATTATATCTTCCATGGAAAACGCTACATTTCATTTTCTGTGGTATTTGGAAAATGAACATTATTTGTGTAAAGTTTTTCATGGGGCACAAAGGAGGTTGAAGAAAGAAGGAGTCTGATGGAAAAGCATCAGGGAACCTAGCTCAGTATTTCCAAAGAATGAAAATTGTAACCCATTGTGTATTTTTGTTTGTTTGAAATGTCTATAGTTTTTCTTCCTCACAAAGGATCACTTATTTTACTTTTATTATTCTTCTGTCAACTGATCTAATCATACATTTTTTACCCATGCTACTGATTGGAATTGAGTTGCACTGTGTTCTTGTAGTCCCATGTGCAATTTGTTTTCCTTTGATATTCAGGATACAGGCTAAGCTGTGCTAGCATATTGCATTTTATGAAACTAAGTTGTGGCATTGAGCTTATGTGGCCTTCTGTGGCATACCTAGGCTTCAAATTCAGATACTTAGGAGGAAGCATTTGGGATATGTTGCTACTACTCTTAACATTGTTATAGAATATAAAGTTTGACAAACGATCAAAATTTAAAATAAAAATTTTGTGATATATTGTTTCAGGGGAAAAATTATAAAAAGCAATACTGCTACTATTTATGTAATAAGGATGATGGATTCTATCATCAGCATTTTGAGCTGACTATATTTAATAGTATTGCTGCAAAAAAATTACATAAGGTGATAGTCACCACACTTTCAACACTATTCCAAAGATTCTAGATAAAATTTGTATATTATCTCCCTCGGTGATTCTCAGCAGTTTTCTTTTGCAGACAGAAAATGACTAAATTCTTATTTGTAATTTTGCCAACATATAATCAGTTCTACTGTGGTACTAAAGCATCATCAGAATTACCTCAAGCTTTCTCTTTCTCTTCAGTAAACTGTAAATGGAGAGTGTGTTCTCAAACTTTCTTCCTGTCTTTGCGAATATCATTGTTAAACCATAATGTATTATCACTTTCTCGTGATTTAAAATATAATTGTTTCTTGTAAACATGAGCACAAAACAAGATTAATGTAATTTTTGTTTCATTTGTTCTTATAAGTAATTTGATATCTAGTTAAAATGATGATTTATATCCACACATACTTTTCTTCTTGAATGGAAAATATTCATACATTTTTCGAAGTAACTAAATTTAATATTTAAATTTATCTGATACTGAGTATAATGCTTCAGGAAGAAATGTTAAATAGGTATTATTGTTGATAAATAATAATCTGTGTGTTCATGAACTTAAAGAGACTTCATCCAGTGACACCTTTTGGTGGATTTCTGTTCAGGGAATTGTTATGGTACATATCCAGATACAATAAAAGAGGACTTTAGGGAGGTAGATATGCAAGACAGACTTCTAGGTTTCACTTTGATAATAGAAAATGAAATTATTGATAAAGGGACATACTATATTAAGGCTTTCCTGCAAGATTCCAACTCTGTTTAGATAATCAACACAGCAAATCACAATGAAGTGGAATGCATGTAATATTCCCTGCACAGTTTTAGGTGCTAGTGTTTAAAAAAACGTGAAGTAACATCAAAAATAGTTCAGAAATCAAGATGCACTGTCAGACAAATTCAAGTAAATCTATTGGCCACAAGTGCAGGAAGTTTGAATTGAGTATGATCCTGCAATTCTACAATATATTCACCAAAAATATAAGTTTAACATGAACTAAGAGTAAACCCAATTTAATTGGAGAACAAATACAGAATACAAATATTTTCATTGCTTGCCTTTCTAGCCTAATTTATGAACCCTTTATTCCTTGCAGTTTATTCTCCAATCAAAACAAATTAACTTCAGGTCCTTGAAGGTGTCATACTGTTTCACACTTCCTTGTCTTTGTACACCCTATCTTTTCTAACTATGAAGCCCTTAATCAACCTTTTGTCACCCCGGTGAACTTCCACTCATTCTTTAAGACATCTCAGAATTTCTGATTGCCCCCAGGTAGATCAGATAATTGTTTCTTTTCTGCCACCACGGCCCCTTGTACACACCTGTATTTCAGCCTCTGCATTAAGTAGTTTGCTTTTATCTGTGTCTTATTTTTCTTCTCGACTTGAACTGTTTTTGTGCAGGAGGAGAGTACTATAATGCTATCACGCTTGTGTAGCACTGGGCATGACAACTTATAGACACTCAACAATGCATAGAGGATAAACACTAAAATAGTATTTTATTTTATGCCTAACTGTGTATTACTGACCACAAGTGCTGTGCAAATTCAAAGAAAGAGGAGAAAAGTGAAGGTGATTGCATAAAGTATAAAATTGCAGAGAAAGTGGTTTTCGTGTTATTTCTTGATTGTATTAAGAGTTTGAAAAGGTTAAAAAAACATGCATTCAAACAAAAGGAGCAAGGTGATAATGGCAGGAATATGAGTAGTATTTTATACCTTTCATCTTTGTTATGTTCCTGGCAGCAAATAATAGAAACTCCAACTCAGAATATTATAAATATGAATGGAAACATATCACCTCATTTAACAGTGACCTTCATAATAATCATGAAGTGGAGTGGAAAGAGGACATAAAATAGTGGTTTCACTATGGTAATCAAGTTCCAACACGCGGTTTATCTTTTTAACATTATGCCAATAAAATGTGAACTTGGTCCTCAGGATGACTCTTTTAAGATGAAATGATTTCAGCCATATTTCAAATTTGCCATTTTATTAGTGTCAATAAAATATTACACTACTTTATTTATGAGAAAATATTTTGTCAAATTTTATCAACAAAATTCCCTTAATTGGCAGAACTCATAGCTTTTATTGGAATTGGGAATTTGATTAACATAGTTGATTAATATTTATGATTTCTGGGAGAGGCAGAACACTCTTAGGAAAAAAAGTAAGAGAACAGCTATTGAATAGGCAACCTGCAGCTTCTAAAACTTGTATTGAGAAAAATGGAAAATAGGTTTGTGTAAGTGCAGTGAGAACAATATAGGGAGGAATGTAGACAATGCAATAGAAAATAAGAAGCCATTAAAGATTTAGATAATGTGTATAACTTCTATTGAGGCAGAAGATTTTCTTTGGAGACAGCTGCAATAGCTATTTTGAAGACAATACACATTTTTTCACCTATTCAGAATAATATTTCTTTTTCAGAAATATATATATGTGTGTGTGTGTGTATGTGTGTACAAAGATGTGAAAATCATCATCTAATTTATTGTGTGGATATAGAGTGGATATTATACCTACTTTAATGTTTAAGAAGAGTCCAAATTAAATATGAATGCACATACACACAGAGGGGTGAACAAAAGTAGGTTTACAGTTGTATGTATGATAAATAATGTAATAATAAATTATAATAACAGTGAATAACACTGTTTTTCATACTCTCAACTCTACACCTATTTTTGCTTGCATTATCTTGAATCTATGCAGAATATCATGAAAATGGAAATTTTACTTTTCAAATGTACATGCAATTCCCTGAATTATAAGTATAAATTAATGCAATAGATTTGTTAAAATTGCAAACAAAACATTCCATTGCATTTTGCATTTTCAAAACTTTAACATGTTCTTTATTTCTCAATATGATGTAAAAGCTGACATATCCAAGAAATAAATCCCCTTTTTACAGTCTCTGCAATATATTTAGTGCCTTTTGTGAGTGTAACTATTCAGAATTCACTGTGAAGTTACAACCTCATTAATTTAACAAAGATATCTTTAATAAATGTAAAACATAGGTAGGTGTATAGAAAATGTTTCTCAGATTTCATTCACTCAGACACATAGGTTGTAATAATGCTTTCTACATTTGCTCAGGATATGTTGTCTAGTTCATTTTTCTTCTTTCATTTAATCTGTAACTTAAAAGGAAAAAATACCCACAGGTGCATTTCTCAGAAATTTTAGTCATTATACCTAAACAATGATCTCAAGATGATATCATGTCTATTTATTGATCCTTTTAACACCAGCAAATTCAGATAAGCCACTGTTAGGTACTGGATTGATGTTCTTTTTCTATAACATCACCACTTGCTTTCCAATTATCACATTTTAGTAAATCAAGCTTTCTTAAACATTTATACTTACTTTGTCTCTTAAAAACAAGGTCAATAAATACATAACAACTTTAATGTATAAGACTAATATAAAAATAAGCATTGTTAGCCTTTTACTAGGTTAGGATGCTGATAAAGGTCTTTCTATTTTTAAGAAGTTTTTTAATATAAAGGCCCTAGACAAATAATTGTTACCTATCAGAGCCAATGTCCCCTTTTCTAACCAGTATTTGTAACATCTACTTTATTTTCCTAAACTGAAATTCACAGATATAATCTAGTTATAAACACAATTTTAAAAAGTCAATTAAACTATTGTAATATAGAAGAAAAAATAAATGAAATTGTAAACTAATATCCATTTCAATATGCAGATGTTCAGCAGGCCTCTATAAGATGTTCTAACAGGAGTGAGATGTTTGCTTCTAATACGACAGGGGCTAGCATTGCCAACATCAATGGTGTCTAATTATTGTTACCTCCGGTATCCCCAAAAAAGCAAATATTCAAAATGTGTCCTCAAAGAAAAACACTGCTCTAGATTGAGACTCCTGTTTTTAGTGCAAATAAATATATCATTTGGGAATGAATGAATAGTAAGGAAAAAACTTTAGCTTACATTCCCCATTCTTTGCCCTGTGGGTGTAGGATAGTAGGTTTCTTTTATTTTCAATGAAAAAAAGTATGTACACACAGTTCTGAATATTTTTTTCACAAAGAAAGGAAAAGAGGTATATTTAAAATGTATTTTATGAAACGATGTGAAAATCATCATCTAATTTATTATGTGGATATAGAGTGGATATTATACCTACTTTAAAGTAATGTTTAAGAAGAGTATAAATTAAATGAGACATATAAATGATAAAATAAGTGAAAAACAAAACTGGAATGCGACATGTGTATTTACTGTGATTTCACATAAGTAAAAGTACATTTAAGTACTGTGGAAGGAAATAGTCCAAAATCTTAACTGTAGTTAATTCTGAATTTTAGGATTATGGATGATTATATTTCTACATTTTTGCTCTGGTTTTCGATAATGTCAAACATATTATAATAAATTATATATAATATAATAAATAATAGATAATACACATATAACATAAATAATATAGAAATAATATATATATAAGCATTAAATTAAACAAGAGAATTGACATGGATTTTGTCCAAATATTTACATTTTACATTTACAATATCCCCTCATTACTAAACTTTCCTTCTCCTATTTGAATACAAAATCTGTTTTACTTTTATGACCCTTTCTTATATTAAATTTGGGTATGCCCCAATGTTCTTTCCTCAGCTTCTCTCTTTTTCCCTTTATCTTTCTACACTGTTATTAACCATACCTGTGTCTTCATCTCTCAACTGCAAAAATTGCTATAGCCTCAAACTCAAGTTACTAACTTCTACATGGTAAACTGATAAATTCCTCTGGTTATCACATGGCCTTTCAGAAGTATTGCACCTAATATTAATCTCATCTTTCATACCACTAGTATATTTCTCACAATCATTCCAACCATCCGACATGACAATCATGTTGAATGTTTTACTTTCTAGTTAGTGAATAACATTGAATCTTTCTCAACAACAATCTTTTCCATTACTGCCTCCAGAATTTCTATCATGAACTTAAAAGTAGCAGTCATGTGGCAAAAGGGAAAGTTGTGAATGCACAATATATAATAACATTTTAGACTTAGAGTATTTAAGTTAAACTTAAGGGAGGTGGATGAATTGGGGGGAAGTGAGTGGGTAAAGCCTCACCATGAAGCTGCTTTTGTTCTGTTTTATAGCTCTACAAAGAGCCCACACCAAGCCCTTCATGCTTCATTGCTTTACCCCTGCGGTGGTCCTCCATCTAGAGTTGAGAGCCCTTTAAGGAAGTACCTGGCATCACATGTCTAGGCTATTTAGTATTTACTCTATTAAGAGTTTAGTGTACTACTTTAGTGACCTCATTCTCTTGTCCCAAAAAATAAATGCCTATCTCTCTGATTACCAATAACAGAGATATTTAGCTTGTTATTAAAAGCACTTCAAACCTTTATTGTAGTCTTACATTTTCTACCTCCCCACCAACTACCTACCTACAAATGCTACACTTGAGCCTAAAAGAAAAACTGTTGCCTACATATAATTGTCATTTTCTTTTTTAAAAATTTATTTTTATTGTTTATTCTATTACAGTTCCCTTTTTCTCCCTTTTCCCACCTCCACCCAGCCCCACACTCTCCCCTCCCTAAGTCAAATCACGTCTTTTGTTGTCCGTGCCCATGGGTTGTTCCTAAATATTCTTTGGTTAATCCCTTCACCATCTTTTATCCCATTCTCCACCCCACCTCCACTCCACTCCTTTCCAGCAGCTGTCAGTCTGTTTTATGTAGCTAAGCTTCTGTTACTATTTCATTTGTTAGTTTCTTATATTCATAGATTCCACCTATAGGTGAGATCATGTTGTATTTGTCTTTTACTGACTAGCTTAATCCATTTAGCCTAATATACTCTGGCTTCATCCATGCTGTTGCAAAATGTAAGAGTTTATTCTTTTTTACTATTCTGTATTATTCCATTGTGTAACTGTACCATAGCTTTTTTATCTATTCGTCTACTGATGGGAACTTAGGCTGTTTCCAAATCTTATATTGTAAATAGTGCAGCTATAAACATAAGAGTGCATATAATTTTTTTTGTAAAGGTGTGTTGGGATCCTTAGTACGTATTCCTAAAAGCGTAATCACTGGGTTGAGAGGGAGATACATTTTTAATTTTTTAGACACTCCATATTGTTTTCCTCAGTGGCTGCACCAGACTGCATTCCCACCAAAAATGCACTAGGGTTCCCTTTTATCTACATCCTCGCTAACATTTGTTTGTTGATTTATTGATGGTAGCCATTCTGACAAGTGTAAAGTCATATCTCATTAAGGTTGTAATTTGCATTTCTCTGGTGATTATGTATAAAAAGCCTACAGTTAACATAATTTTCAATGGACAGAAACTAAAAGCCTCCCCCTTAAGGTCAGGAACAAGATAGGGATATCCACTTTAACCACTCATATTCAATTAATTCTGAAGGTCTTAGCCACAGTGATCAGACACTAACAAGAAATAAAAAGGCATCCAAATTGAAAAGAGAAATTAAAGCTGTCATTATTTGCAGATCACCTGACATTGTACATAGAAAACCTTAGAGATGCCACCAAAAAACTACTAGACCTAATAAGTGAATTTAGCAAAGTAGCAGGATACAAAATCAATACCCAGAAATCAATGACATTTTTATGCCCCAATAATGAGCTATCAGAAAGAGAAACTAAGAAAACAATTCCATTTACTATTGCAAAAAAATAATAAGGTACCTAGGAATAAATTTAACCAAGGAGTTAAAAGACCTATACTTGGAAAACTATAGACTACTGAAGAAAGAAATTGAGGAAGATACAAGTAAGTGGAAGCATATATCGTGTTCAGAGACTGGAAGAAATATTCTACTCAAAGTAATCTATACATCAATGCAATTCCTATTAAAATACCAATGACATATTTCACAGCACTAACAACTATTCCAAAAATTTATAAGGAAAAAAAAAAGACCCCAGATAGCCTCAGCAACTTTGTGAAAAGAAAACAAACCTGGAGGTATTACAACTCCTGATATCAAACTATAAAGCCAGCATAATAAAAACAGCCTGGTACTGGCATAAGAACAGAAATATAGATCAATGGGACAGAACAGAGAGCCCAGGAATAAACCCACACCTGTATGATCATTAATATTTGACAAAGGCAAAAACATACAGTATAGCAAAGACAGTCTCTTCAATAAATGGTGCTGGGAAAACTGAACTGGTACATGCAAACAAAAATGAAAACTAGACCACCAACTCACACCATACACAAAAATACACTCAAAATGAATAAAAGACAAATGTAAATTGTGAAACCAAAACATCCTAGAAGAAAACATAAGCAGTAAAATCTCAGATATCTTGTGTAGCAATATTTTTGCCAATATATCTCCTAAGACCCAGGAAACAAAAGAGAAAATAAACAAATGGGACTACATAAAAATAAAAATCGGCAGGTTAAAGAAACCATCAGAGGACTTCTGGCCAATGTGGAGGCATAGATAGATAATACACTTTGACTCCTAGCACAACCAAAAGAAGGACAACAACAAATTTAAAACAAAAAATAACCAGAACTGCCAGAAAATTGAAAATGTATGGAAGTCTGACAACCAAGGAGGTAAAGAAGAAACATTCATCTGGACCTGTAGGAGGGGTGAAGACAGGCAGCTGGGGTGGAGGGGACTCTCGGCAAGTCAGAGGCTGGAGGACTGGGTGAGGCGACAGCTTGCAGACTGGCCAGTCCCACATTTTTGTGCTGATAAATCGAGAAGAATAACTGGGGAGCAAGACAGACCTCCCAACCCAGAGTTCCAGCGCAGGGAAATAAAGCCTCAAAACCTCTCACTGAAAACCTCTGACTGAAAACCTGTGGGGCTTGGGACAGCAGGAAAAATCCCAGCCTCACAGGAGAGTTTGTTGGAGAGACCCACAGGGTCCTAGAATGTTCACAAACCTACCTACCTGGGAATCAGCACCAGAAGGGCCCAATTTGCTTCTGGGTATCAGGGGAAGTGCCTGAGAGTTGGCAGAAATCCCAGAAAGTAGCATTGTTTCTTCTCGGACCCCTCCCCAACATATGAATGCCACTATGCAGGGATGTGGGTTGCCCTGTCCTGGCAAATACCTAAGGTTATGTCCCTTACTGTGTAACAGGTATGCCAAGACAAAATATATATATGACCCAGCGAAAGAACAGATCAAAGTTCCAGAAAAAATACATTTAAGCTCCAAAGAGATAGCCAAGGTATCAGATGCAGAGTTCAAAACACTGGTAATCAGGATACTCACATAAATGGTTGAGTATGGTCTTAAAATAGAGGAAGAAATGAAGGCTATGCAAAGTGAAATAAAGGAAAATGTACAGGGAACCAACTGTGATGGGAAGGAAACCAGGACACAAAACAACAGTTTGGAGAAGGAAGAAATAAACTTTCAACCAGAACTGAATGAAGAAACAAGAATTCGAAAAAAGGAGGAGAGGCTTAGGTATCTCCTCAACAATTTTAAATGATCCAACATCCGAATCATAGGGGTTCCAGAAGGAGAAGAGGAAGAGGAAGAAATTGAAAACTTATTTGAAAAAGTAATGAAGGAGAACTTCCCTAATATAGCAAAGGAAATAGACTTCCAGGAAGTCCAGGAAGCTCAGAGAGTCCCAAAGAAGTTGGACCTAAAGAGGAACACACCAAGGCACATCATAATGACATTACCCAAGATTAAAGATAAGGAGAGAGCCTTGGCTGGTGTAGCTCATTGGATTCAGCACAGGTTTGTAAACCAAGTGGTTGCTGGTTCGATTTCCAGTCAGGGCACATACCTGGGTTGTGGGCCAGGTCCCCAGCTGAGGGAACGTGAGGGGAAACCACACATTGATGTTTCTCTCCCTCTCTTTCTCCTTCCCTTCCCCTCTCTCTAAAAAATAAATAAATAAAATCTGAAAAAAAAAAAAGAGAATCTTAAAAGCAGCAAGAGAAAAGGAGACAGTTACCTACCGAAGAGTTCCCATCAGACTATCAGTTGATTTCTCAAAAGAAAACTTACAAGCAAGAAAGGGCTAGAAAGGAGTATTCAAAGTCATGAAAGGCAAGGACCTACATCCAAGATTACTCTATCCAGCAAAGTTACCATTTAGAATGGAAGGGCAGATAGAGTGCTTCGCAGATAAGGTCAAGTTAAAAGAATTTATCATCACCAAGCCTTTATTATATGAAATGTTAGAGACTTATCTAAGAAAAAGAAGAAGATAAAAAATATGAACAGTAAAATCGCAACAAACTCACAACTATCAACAACCAAACTTAAAAAAACAAAAACAAAAATCAGCTAAGCAAACAACTAGAACAGGAACAGATTCATTGAAATAGAGATCACATGGTTATGAGGGGGAAGGGAAAGAGGGCAGAATGGGGGAAAAGTTACAGGGAATAAGAAGCATAAATGGTAGGTACAAAATAGACAGGGGGAGGTTAAGAATAATAAGGAAAATGGAGAAACCGAAGAACTTCTATGTATGACCCATGGACATGAGCTAAGGTGGGGGAATTCTGGTGGGTGGGGTTACAGTGCAGAGAGGAATAAAGGGGAGAAAAAAATGGGACAACTGTAATAGCATAATTAATTATATCTATATTTATACATATATATATATATATGAAATAAAATACAAGAATGTTAAAAAAAACAGTAAGACTAATAGGGAACCTAATAAGGGTTTAATCTCCAAAATATACAAAGAATTAATACAACTCAACACCAGGAAGACAAACAACCCAACTTAAAAATGGGCAAAAGACCTGAATAGTCATTTTTCCAAAGTGGATTTATAAGAGCCCATAGACATATGAAAAAATGCTCATATCACTAATCATCAGAGAAATGCAACTTAAAAACTCATGTCATTTTCTATCATGCTCAATATTCTGAGTTTCTTTTCAGTTGTAAACGTTTGGAATCATCAGTATACATAAAATTCATATTTTTGTTCTAATGTTTTTTAATAGTTTTTCTAACAATAATCAAAGGTATTTTAGTTTATTCAGCAAAACAAAATATTTAGTGGAATTAAAATAGTTTTTGTCTTTTGAAATATTATTGTGGTAATGAGAAAATATATTTATAAGGCTATGTTTAACATTTTTAATATTCAAATACATTTAATATATTTATTTTAAAAATTGAGTATTATATCTATATTGTTCATATTTTGATTCCTAAAAATTAAGTAAGGCAAGAATTTTTCCCTCTGTTTGATAGAGAAGGAAATTGAAGTCAGAAAGTTTAAGAATCTGCCCCATGTAAAAATGGGCAGAAATAAAATCAGGGTCCAAAATCTTGTCCAGTTACTTTCCCTTGATCCCTTGTCATAGTTATTCTCAATTAGTTGGATCTGCTGATAATACTATGTATTATAAAAAGCTTTGTTAATTATTTTAATAATTTTATCAGTTTCATTCATATATACAGCATTAGGCAAAAGTCAGTTTACAATTGTGAGTGTGCAAAACACAGTGTTTATTCTTTTATTATTATCATTTATTAATTATTGTATTAGTTTCCATGTGAACAACTGTAAACTGACTTTTGCCTAACCTTGTGTATTATGATAAATCACTTAAAATGTATTAGCTTACTATTGATATATTAAAATAAATAAATGTAAAGGAGGATATATTAAAATAAAAACATAAAGCTTTAACAATGTCCATATAGGTAAAAAAAGCAAAAAATTAACAAATAAAATAGTAAATATTAAATTCAAATCTGGTATGTAGATATAGTAGCCCTTAGAGATCAGAAGGAGTAAAGTTGATTTGGAATTAAAAGAAAAACAACTTATTATGTAATTATTGAGGGAGCTGATTAAAGTGTTTATAAGTAAGGAGAAATAATGTAGTATTTCACCCGGAAATGTGGCATGTATAAGCTACAGTGAGGTCATTGGTGTGAATGGAAGGAATATATGTGAGAACTACTTTGTTGGAAACAAAGATAAAGGTGGAGTCTAATATTTGAGGTTTTGATCCTAGTTCAATTAAGTAATGGGGTTACAACAGTAATTATTGCAGAGACTTCAAAATGTTTACTGCTGACCAAATATAGTTTCCAAGTGTTTTACATATATGAATTCATATAGCATTCTCAATGACCTCATGGCAATGGTTTTACTTTTGACCCTGTTTCATATAAAAGAAAACAGAGGCCCATAGAGTAACTTGTTCAGAGTAACAGCAAGTGGTAAATTTTAATTTCGAGCCTAGTACACCTGGCTCAATTTTGTGTTCTTTTCACTACACTAACAAAAAAACAAACAAAACAAAACAAAAACAGAAGACCAGACATTTAGTTCTGTATTGAACTTTGAATTGAGGAGATGCCAAGCACTGTCTATACTGTTTCCAATTTTCATAGCAATCCTCATATTGATGAACCTTTACGTTACTAAAGCATAGTGCAAATATCTGACTTGTCTAGGCCTTAAAATCAGTAGGAGTCAAAGGTGGAATTCAAACTCAGTTAGAAAGTAGTTATTTCAAAAATCTATGCTTTTCCAGACGTAAATTAAAAACAAAAACCAAACTGTATGATTCCTGGATCACACATTTACTCATACATTAAAAATCTTGAAAGTTTCTTGTACACCAGATACAAAGTTACACACTGAAATTAATGTGAAAAACTTGAGGCCTACTGGGTGGCAGTTAAGCAAACCAGCAATTGCAATGTAGAAGGAGCAAGTAAAAGTGACACCTAATATTCATAGCTCTATTAAGGCACTTCCCTCAGTCTAATGTTTATTTCAGATGGTTATATACAATTCTCCCTCTAGTACTCTTTGAACCTTTAGAGCTCAGGGTATACCTTTTTCTTTTCCAGTAATAAATGTGGTCTCCTGTACAAACTAACTGCTGCATAAATATTAGTGGAAGTTAATTCAATTCAGTGCAAGCTGTAAGTTTTAAAAGGCATTACAGTTATGTCTATTACTCACAGCTGCAAAATAACAAGGGACTTTGTTATAGAAAATAGAAAAGAGCAATCTAATTTTTCGTGAGATTCATTCTTTCTCCTGACCAGAGCTGACTTCATGGATGCACGGCCTGTGCAGTCACACAGCAGCACATGCTCTGAAGAGCTTAATTCTTGGCTGAATGATGTTATTGTCTTGAAATTCTTAATAATTTCTGTTCTCATGGTCCCACATTTTTGTTTTGCACTGGACTCCAATAACTATGTTCTGACTCCTGCTCCTAATGTTTCATTTCTTTTTTGCCTAAAACCACACGGATGGTGTGAGTAGAATTTTTGGAGGAGAGGTCCTGAGAGAAGATGGTAAGGGAATATTGAATAGTCTGTTCAGGGGCAACTACTTCAGTTCTTTCAGAAACATTCCCCAACCAAGCCCTTACACACATATACTCCACCACTTACTTTGCATAACTGTTTATATATTTTCTCATCAGTAGACAATTGGTAATGTCAGTGATTAGGTCTCTCAGAACATAATCATTACTGTTAGAGTGATTGGCAGACGTGCTTTCAGGATATTGGGGTGACAACTGTTATATCTTGAATAATTAGACTCCAATGTGAAACCAACAGGATCTCAAAAAAATGTGCATTACAAAGCTATGGTCTACATTTGTAGTATTCAATGTTCATTATTCAGGGAGTGGATAAATAGGGAAACTTCATTTAAAAACTGGAATTTAATCATTATCATTAACAGCCACCTAGGAAGTGTATGTTGTAAGCAGACACATATTGTGCCAAACGTCAAGGCTGATCCAGATCTTTTTATGACTTTTCAAGTTAGTTTCTGCTTGGATGAAAAAACTCAGTTTTAAAATTTAAATGTTCATTTAATAAAAATGTAAAGTTAATACATGCCAAATATTTTGTGTGCATATTTACGCTTGTGTGTTTTATAGACTTATTGTTTATCTGAGTTTTGATTTAAACTGAAATATTTACTCTAAAATTGCCAATATATTGCTAATGATAATAACACAAGGTGCAAATTAATAGCTCAAATCCATATGTCATTATTGAATGTTATTTAAAAAGAGGAAATAAGGATGTTCATTTACATTAAGAACCACCTTATTCTTAAAATGCAAGTCAATATTCTGTTTATATGTGGTAGCTTATATACAGTGAAACTAAATCCCGCAGCCTCGTGAAGTTAGTGTGTGCCCATTGCGATTTATAAGAAGAAGAGTGGGAAGGAGACACTGGAAATGCAAAAGATATTAGATTTTATAATAGTTTCAACACTGATTCTGCACATAGCTACAAATAACATGCATATCTTATTAATTACTAATTCATGTCCAGTCCAGTAAAGGAATTTATGAAGTCCCAAAATGATTTGTGTATCAGATGTTTTTTTTCCAGATGGAACAAACAGGTGATGGAGACGGCAAAACAAACAAACAAAACCCCACCGATCCCTCAATCCTCTGCATGTATATTGTAAATTATCTTTATATTAAAGGGTCTTAGCTATGGGGAACAAAGAAATGTTATAGCCTGAAATGTACCACAGGATAAACAAACACCTTGTTACTATTAGAAGGGTGATTTCTAACATATTCTGCTAACCAGACAAAAGCTCTGTCCCTGGAAGATTCCTGACCTTACAGAAAATGCAGGATAGGCAATTGAGAAGGCCTAAAGTAAAGAAGATAAAGATTTAAAATCTATGTATTCTACATGAATCTGCCTTTCCATGCTGAAAAGTCTATAAACTGAACCTCCCACTGTGGTTCTGTTGCTATTACATTGGTCAATTTCCCCTTTGCTCTATAACTAGCAAGTACCTGTATATAGTAATTCATACATAAGATATAGGAAGGACTGAACATCTTCAGTTCAGATACCTGGATTTCATTACTTACCCCACTATTGGTTCTAGTCAAGAAAACAAAATCCATATCAAATAATTCTGTAGTGCCATTTTAACAATAGGAACCAATGAGACAATTGTTGGAAAACTTGATAGGGAAATTAATTCAAAACAAACTCAGAAATTCATAGAGCATGAACTTTACCATCCTAAAAGAGGAGAGGCAAGATAGAAGCCACCCAGCGGGAGCTGGAACCATAGTGAAGGCTGTCTTGTGGTAGCTTTACCCACCAAGGGAGAAGTTGAAATCATGGAAGAAACACATCACCTCTGAAGACACTGCTCAGAGAAGAGGAAGGGAACTTTGGTGGCTTCTCATTTCTGTCACCCTCTAATTATCTTCCAGGCATGTCATTGGCTAAAGGCTAGTTGGAAACAGAATTTGAGTCAGGTAGTTTGCTGATGAGCCCTGTGTGATACAAAACAGATCAGGGGAAGGAGAGATGGGCATAAGAAGAAGAAGGCAAATGACTGACAACCAACTTAATGATCTTGATGAAACAGTTTAAACATTTAAATCTCAATTTCTTCCCTAATGTTGGGGTAATGTCATTGAAAGCATAATATTTTATTAAGATTAAATTGAATAACATTTATAAAGTATAATGATCCTAGAACATATTAAATGATGTATTGATAGTATTTTTTCTTCTCTAATTTCATAACCTCAAACTGGAACAAAAGCATAAGAAAAAGTTTTGGTTTTGTTTGTTTTTTACAAATAAATTCTTCATAAAAAAGCTTAAAAGCAGCAAGAGACAAGCAGAGAATTACCTACAAAGGAATTCCCGTAAAACTAGCCTACCCTTTGCAGGCAAGAAGGGACTGGCAAGAAGTATTCAAAATGATGAAAAGCAAGGACATACAACCTAGATTACTCTATCCAGCAAAGCTATCACTTAGAATTGAAGAGCAGGTAAAGTGATCCTCAGACAAGGTAAAACTAAAGGAGTTCATCACCACCAAGCCATTATTATATGAAATGTTAAAGGGAACTATATAGAAATAAGAAGATCAAAACTATGAACATTAAAATGACAACAAATTCACAACTATTAACAACTGAATCTGAAAAACAAACTAAGCAAACAAGCAGAAGAGAAACAGAATCACAAATACGGAAATCATTTGGAAGGTTATCAGCTGAGGGGGAGAATAGGGGAAAAGTTGCAGGGATTAAGAAGTGCAAATTGGTAGGTACAAAATAGACAAGGATTTGTCTATAGACAAGGATTTGTCCTATAGAACATTATAGGAAATAGAGTAGCCAAAGAATTTATATGCATGACCCATAGGCATGAACTAAGGCAGGGGATTGCTGGAAGGAATGGGGGTACTGGGTGGAAGGAGGCAAAGGGGGACAAATTGGGACAACTGTAATAGTACAATCAATAAAACATATTTTAAAAAGCATAAACCTTGCATGACTTCTTCAGCATGGCATTTTTAATCACTATTACTTTTATAGAGTTTATCTGAGAAAAGTTAATAGGAGCCCAGCTTAGATTCTATGAGTATCTAATAAGTAGTCTGGATATACAATGGAATTTGAAATAAATGAGACAATTTAGTACCAAAGTATTCTGTACATCACCTCAATATCTGAGAAATAAAGAACAAACTGACAGTTTCCCAATAGGGGGATGAGAGAGGTAACAGGAGAACAATGGGGAAAGGTCAAGTCAAGAAATATGCATAAAGGACCCATGGGCAAAGACAATGGGGGGAGGACTGAAGGTGGAAGGTGAGGGGTGGGTAGGGCAGGTGAGAGTACTGTGGGGGAATGGGGACAACTGTAATTGAACAATAATAAACTGAAGGTAGTACATCTTTTTGTATGAAGAAAAATTCGGTTTGAAATTTATGGATAAATATTTTAAAAATGAAGTAGTTTTCATGTTACAAATTAAAGATTTCAAAATTTATTTTATCAGCTTCACTTATAGGAAATTACCTAAAATAACTGGCCAATCTGAAAGAATGTATGTGCAGGTAAGCCAATTGAAGCAAAGCTTAACAATATTTGATAAATGAAATTAATCCTAATAATCATCAATTTTAAAACTGATTAAATACATTTAATATTGTTTAAGTATGAAATGATACTTATCTACATTGACAAATATGAAAAGTCATATATAATACATTATTGAGGGAAATAAGTTACAAAACAGCATGATACCATTTATGTTATGCTATATAAAAGCAATTGACAATCGTGGTGAATCTTTGTTGAGTGTTATTATAAGCTGTTTTTACTTTGTTTCAGTGCTTTCTGGTATTTTAAAACAATTTATGCAATTAATTTTTTTTACAATATTTTTTAAGATTTTATTTATTTATTTTCAGAGAGAGGAGAAGGGAGGGAGAAAGCGTATGGTTGCCTCTCACATGCCCCTCACTGGGGACCTGGCCCACAACCCAGGCATGTGCCCCAACTGGGAATCGAACCGGGATCCTTTGGTTCCCAGCCCGCGCTCAATCCACTGACCTACACCAGCCGGGCTGTTTTACAATATTTTTTAAAGAAATGACTGCTTTTACTTTGAAAAATGGGTCCCCTAGCCTTAAGGTTAATAAATTGCATGTAATTGATATTCTAAGTCGCATAATAAATAGCAATTATTTGAATGAGAACAAAAACACAGTTGAAAACCTAGAAACTTTATATATTGATATCAGACTTACGGAGGAATAGAAATAATTTCAATTTAAACTTACTCTAGACAAAAGAGCAAAATCAGACTTAATTATCCTAAGGCATGACTATTTTTAAACTTAACTTTAATAGCCAATAGCAAAATTAATTATTAATTGAGGTTTAAATCTTGAAGAAATTTTCTCTGATCTCTGTTGCAAGGCATGAGGCAGTGGTCTGCAGGAATGAAAGAAAAACATAAATGGGACAGTCTCTGATGTGGGCCAGATAGTACAGTAGGAGTTTGAAGCATACTTCCATATTGCTTTTGGTTTGTTCGTCTGTGTGTTTGCTTTTTATTTTGGTTATCAATACATATTTACTTAATGTGTACCAACAGTTGTCTTCTTTTATCATTAATGTAACAGACTTGGGAGAATTAAATGTCACCTAAATTTACAGTGCAAAGGATCAGAAAAATAAACTGATACTATCAAGTTGAAAATGTGAGACTGCAAAGGTAATGTTAAATGAGTGCCTTTGTGAAATTAACAGTAATAAAAGTATGGACACTTTGTAATAACAATCACTGATTTTATAGCACTTTAAATTTTGGCCAGTATAATGTGTCATTATATATTCATTCTATATCACTGTAACTCAAGTTAGTGAAATGCAAGTTAGGGCAAGTACAATTACCTATATGAGGAATCTGAAACTCAGAAAATTTAATAATTTATCTAAATATCTGATTTCAAATCTGGGTCCTTTCTACTGAATCTCATGATTTTCATGATAGAGGGCCATATTTGATCACTTCATCTAATATTTAACACACTGTAAGTCATTTTGAAATAACACATTGAATAGAAAATATAAGATGATTAATAAATTTAGTGGGCAGATTTCTGACATTAATGATTTGTACTCAATTAGATACTGTCAGTGCACTTATTTAAAAAAAATACAGCCTCAAATGTGTCCTCCCACATTAATAGTCTGTATCTTTTGTCATGATCTATCAAATACCCTACATGGAATAGTAATTTTTGTTCATTAATATCTGTAGCTCTCATAAGAGTAACGATAATAATCATAGTGTTGTTGTCAATAGAGTGCATTATTGATTAATCTCATTAATATGTCTTAATCGTTAGTAGTACTATCCATGAGTAATTGAAATTAATGTGTATCTAAAAGATTGATACACTGAAAAAACTTAGAATCTTAATTGTAATCACTGTAAAATCTTAATACACAGAACCTAGACTACTGAAAAATACCTAGAAATACTGAGAATCTAAATATGAATGAGTGAATGAATGAATGGATGGATGAAATGACCCATCCTGATATCAGAGAAGCTGTTTCTGAACAACTGACCATTTAAAAATAGAAATAAAATCCATCAATACATCAACAGACAACAAATGATGGAAAGGATGTGGAGCAGAGGGAACCCTAGTCCACTGTTGGTGGGAATGCAGACTGGTACAGCCACTGTGGAAAGTAGTATGGAGTTTCCTCAGTAAGCGAAAAATGGAATTGCCTTTTGAACAGGCAATCCATTTTGGGGGAAAATATCCTAAGAATCTGGAGACACCAATCAGAAGGAATATATTCACCCCTATGTTCATAGCAGTGTTATTTACAATAGCTAAAATCTGGAAACAGCCCAAGTGCCCATCAGTAGAGGAGTGGATAAAAAAGCTGTGGTACATTTACACAATGGAATATTACTTGGCAGTAAGAGAAAAAAAGGAACTGTTAGCCTTTGAGACAGCATGGATGGACTTGGAGAATATTATGCTAAGCAAACTAAGCCAGTCAGAGAAGATAAATACCATGTGATCTCACTCATATGTGGAATCTAATGAACAAAATAAACCAAATAATCCCAGAAGCATAGATACATAGAACAGATTGACAGATCTCAGGTGGGAGGGGGAGTTGGGGGAAGTGGAAGAGATTAGCTGAAGAACATATATACATATATGTATAGCCTGTGGACATAGACAACCAGTGTGGTAATGTTGACGGTTGGGGGTGCTGAGTGAAGGGGAGCAAAGGGGGCAAATTATAATAGTGTCAACAATAAAAACAAAAAAAAATTGAAATAAAATACAAATATTAAAAAGTACTAGTAAATAAAATGTGCCATATAAAACAGAAGAACCTCTCTGCCAACCCACTGAATCATGAAAAATAATCATTGTTTCTAAAGCAAAAGAAGAAAATTCTAATGATGAAAGCACTGCACCTTTGAGAAGGATAAAAATGTCTTGTAGTCCTGGCTGGTGTAGCTCAGTGAATTGAGTGCGAGCTGGGAACCACAAGGATCCCGGTTCAATTCCCAGTCAGGGCACATGCCTGGGTTGCGGGCTAGGTCCCCAGTGAGGGCCATGTGAGAGGCAACCATACATTGCTGTTTCTCCCTCTCTTTCTCCCTCCCTTCTCCTCTCTCTAAAAATAAATAAATAAAATATTTTTAAAAAAAGTCTTGTAATATCTTTAAAAGGTAAGACCACTCAAGTACATGGCAAACATGACAGAAAAGAACCAGGGCAGCAAAACATTTTTAAAAAATTACACAAGAAGAACAATAGTGGCAGCATTATTAATGGCATTATTAATAGAAACTTATGGAGAATAGCCATATTTTTGGTAGCAAGGAAGGTAGCCATGGGTAGGTGGAAAATTACAAGATTGGTTACCAACCTCCCCTTCCATGAATACTAAAGTCTCCCAACATTAGTGCATTAAAGTTGTGTGTGATACAGCAGGTGTCATTGTGAGAAAAGTGATTCTCGCAACTTTCATTGTTTGAAAAGGGATTCTTGTCAAGTACAAATATATTATTTTAGTATATTTTCCACCTTGTGTCCCAATTGACTCTAAAACCAAGCACATTATTAATCTAATTGTTCTCTAGAAATGTTTTGCCTAATGTAGAATGCTCATTTGTTCTTTTCTACACTAATTTATTTCAATTCTTTCTTCTTACACCTGCAGGAAAGAGTTTATTTACTCTTTCCTCAAGAATATAAAATGGTGGGAGATCCACAATGGCAGTGAAGTAGGTGGAAGTTCCACCCTCCTCCCAGGACCAAATTGGAATTATAACTAAATTACAGACTAATCACCTGAATAACCAATTAAAGGCTAGAAAAACAGAAGTCTTTTAAGCAAGCTCTTATAGAAAAGGCTGCATTGAGACTGGTAGGAAGGGCAGGGACAGGAAAATGGCTCACCCCCTAACCTCAAGAGGTGGCTAAGAATCCAGAGGGATAAGTCAGCTACACAGGTCTGCTTTGAGGAGCAAGGAGTCTCAACCCCTAACCTGTAGTATCAGAGTCAGGAAGAGAAGACCACATAATATCTGGCTGGGAATATCAGCCAGGATTCTGTCCACCAGTCAGACCGGAGTCTGCTAGAAAACCAGGTGCCATCATAAAGGAAAACACAAAAGATCTAGTTGGAAGCTACTGCCCCTGGGCTCCAACAGAAGGAGGGAAGATCAGAGAGGACTACAACTAGAGTTGTGTGAAGAGTGACTTATAATAGGGGTGTGTGGGTGTAGGAAGGGAGACAGCTAGAGTTGTGTGGGTCTAGGAAGAGAGCTGAAGAGACAACTGCCAGGGCCCCTGTGGAGAGTCTTTTCCCACACTTCCCACAGACACTGACTTTCTTGGGTGGAGCACTCCCCTCCACATGGCATCAGCCTAGGGGAATGCAATAGCTGCACCCTTTCAACTTCTTATCCTCCTACTTTGGCCAGCTCTTGACTTACAGAACAGTCAGCTTCCTGGGCCCTGGTGTAGAGGTCAGGTTGGCCTTATGGGTTGTCAGTGTGCCTCTGATTGTGACTGGACCTTCTCAGATTGGCAGGGCATGTCTGATTCCAGTGGGGAGGGTGGGGCTAGTGGATCTGTAGTGGAGGTCTGCACTGGTCAGGTTCACAGCAAAGGGCAGAAATGGAAATATTCTTTTCTGATATATCTCCTCAAAGAATACAAAAATAAATACATGGGACCACATCAAACTAAAATATTTTGCACAGCAAAGGAAGCCATCAACCCAGTGGAAATTCAACCCACTGAATGGGATATCGTCTTCACTGATGATTTATCTCATAAGGAGTTAACATCCAAAATGTATAAAGTACTCATTCAATTCAACACCAAAAAACAAATAATCCAATTAAAATTGGGCACAGGACCCGAATAAACATGTCTCCAAAGAGGACCAACATATGGCCAATAGACATAGGAAAAGATGCTCAACATCATTAATAATCAGAGAAATGCAAGTTAAAACCACAATGAAATATAACCTCACATCTGTCAGAATGACTATCATCAATAAATCAACAAGCAAGTTTTGGCAAAAATGAGAACAAGGAATTCTTGTGCACTTTTGGTGGGCACACATATTGGTGCAGACACTATGGAAAACAGTTTGAAGGTCTTCAGAAGGTTTTTTTAAAAAATGAAACTGCCTTATGACCCAGAAAATCTAGTTCAGGGTATATATCTTGAGAGACTCAGAAAACTAATTTGCAAGAATATATGCACACTTATGTTCATTGCAGCATCTTTTACAATAGTCAAGATATGGAAGCATCCCAAGTGCCCATCAATAAATGAGTGGCTAAAAAAGTGTGTTACATATATAGAATGGAATATTATTTGGCCATAAAAAGAATGGAATCTTACCGTTTGTGACAACATGAATGGATCTAGAGGTTACTATGCTAAGTGAACTAAGTTAGGGAAAGACAAATATCATACAATTTCACTCATATGTGCAATCTAAAGAACCAGATAAAGGAACACACTAAAGGGAACAGACACAATTGAAACAGACTCATAAGTACAGAGAACAGACTGATAGTTGCAGGAAGGTTGGGGGACTGCGTGAAAAAAGGTGAAGGGATTAAGAAGTGCAAATTGGTAGTTACAAAATAGTCACAGGGATGTAAAGTACAGCAAAACGGAATATAATCAATAATATTGTAATAACTGTATGGTGGTGACAAATGGCTATGGAAATATTGAGGGAAACACTTCATAAATAATAATTGTCTAACCATTATGCTGTACTTCTCAAACTAATACAAAATTATATTGAAAGTGAACTGTAATTGAACAATAAAATTTTTAAAAGAATATAAAATGGTAATAAATATGGGTCTATCTGGCTAGCAGTAATGTAATAGATTAAACATTATTAAAATTGTATGTTTATATGGAAGTTATTAATTTAATCGGGGGTATTTAGGTAACACTAGCATTTGTTGTGTACCTTGAGTAAGAAAGTGAAATGTCAATTAAGACAGAGTAAGAGTAGTAAACAGCCTTGAAGATGAATGTGGGACATGAGACGTAACAGTATATTAGCTTCAGAGTAGTTCAGTGGAATGCAGGAAACTAAGAGATTTATGTGTAGTGGTGGAGGCTGAGATGCATAATGGTCAGGTTGTATAAGAGTAGAAAGGAAGTGAATTGATGAAGTTAGGACTACAGCTTGGGAAAGGATTTATATGACAGGCTGAGGACTTTGGACTGTATGAATTAAGCAGTTAGTAGCCATGACATTTTTGTTCAGAGGACTGACAAGAATAAGATGACTTTTATTGAGAGATATGATATGGTTTTATAGAAACAGTAAGTATACAACAATCCATCAACATATAAATGGGTATCATATTTTCATCTATTCTGTTTAAGTCCAATGCTTTTAAATAGGATACAATGATATTTCTTCAATTTTATTCAAAGATCATCAATATTTAAATTGTCTTTAATTTACATGAATGGTTAAACAGGGATATTATAGTTGAATTAACAACTTGCAATAAATTTAGCAGAAATGCTTTTGTTCCTTTGAAAAAATATCAACTGGTTAAATAAATGTATTCAGCTGTGAAAATAATTTGATAAAAATATCTTAATATACACTAAGTTCATGGGTTGTGAAAAATAGTTTTAGATAAAAGCTGTTAGAATTAGTGAAATGCCTAATTTAGAATACAATTTGTTCATTTCTATACCATTGCTTTGGTTTTAATAGAATATATTGGCGATGAAAACAATGGTATGATTTTGGGAACAATAATATTGCTTGCTCTATTTTAGGGAAAATCAAATGGATAAGATTCATGAATTTAATAGATTAATAATTTAAAACAATCATCTAAGATGAGAAGAATATTCAAATATGTGTTTCCTTTTCACTAGAACATGCAAAACATAGTAACACCACAGGGTTGTCTAGTATTTGATATTTTTTGAAATGGTTTCATAAACTTTACCTCACTTGATTCCCCTAGTAATTCCTCATTATGGGAAAAGCAAGTGGTGAAATGTATTGTTATTTTAATGACTTGCCCTAGATTTCAGGTCTGGAATTAGGACGCAGTTGTGTTTTTCTTCTTTATATCTTCTTTACTGGGAGTAGGCTATTATTAGACTTTTCTTTTTTTGGTACAGAAATATATCAAGCATTTTTTTTTTGGTCAAGGAATACAAGAACTCAATCAAGTGAGTAAATATGAATGGCATGTCAGATATCTCACTGTCATAATGCTTGGGTAGATTGCATATTTAGACATAAGTTTCTTATATGGCATACTTTCCTTTCCTTTTTGAAATACTTTTCAAGTAATAATTTTGATACTATTTGGAAAGCACTGTAATTCTCAATTTAGAAATTTCATTAGGAGAAATGACCTGTGGATATTATAAAAATTATAGTTACAATTATATTTGTTGTATATGCATATGAAATGTTATATTTCATTAGATATCACTATATCCTGTGCTCATTTGCAGGCAGAATGTCTGCATTTAACAGTATCCTTCAAACAACCTATATTAACTTTGATTTTCTGCTAATAGAGAAAATTGATACAGAGAAATAGGTAGAGGTAACCATCAGCATATTTTACATCCAAATATTGCCTTCTTTTTTTTAATCCAGTGCTTTTAGTACATTCACCTCTACAATTTGTTTTTTCTTTCAGTCTCAGGGAAGTTATTGACCATACAAGGATGTGGGAACAAAGTGAGACAGACTTGAAGATTACATGTTTCACCAGAAAAAAAGAATAAAACAAAAATGACTATAAAAGTCATTTAATCAAAAATGACTATAATGGCAATATAACCAAATAATTTAATATATAAAATCTTTAAGATAGAATATATTTTATTTACCTGTACACTATTCCATGGACTTAATTGTGCCCCAGATCATAGGGAAATTTTTTACTAGGATATTTGCATAGTTTTACAATCAAATTAAGAATAGCATACCATAAATAATACCATTTTGTAATATTAATGTATCTACCTGGAGATAATTAATTTCTTAATAGTTGAAGTTGCTAAAAATCCTTGAACTCTTAATGAATTGATATTAGAATACATAACCAAAACTTTTGATTACACCTATTTTTAAAAACTTACATCAATATCAATATAATTAATATAATGAGAAATGGTGTTTAAAAAGAAATATTTATTATTTTCAGGAATAATTTTAAATTTTAGTAATAATAGCCTTACTTTTACATATTAATTTTTTCTATATAAGGAAAACAATTTTTAATTTAAGTTGGATATCTTCCTTTTAAGGTTGAAACTTGTATAAGCTGAAAAGGTCAGTGTGCATATTAAGAACAGTCAAGAAAAAGAGATAAAATTTCATGAAAACCAATACAATATTAAACTAAAAGGCAAAAATTTCTTAGGAATTAGATTTATTACATATTTTTAGTGAAAAAATCTACATTTTAAGATACAATATGTTTGGTGTACCTGGGCTTAGTTAGAAAATGAGCAATTCTCTACCTCATTTACCCTTTTAGGTACCTGTGAGGGGAAAAAACGGGGTCCTTCTCCATATGAATTCTTAGGAAGCACATATGAGACCAGTTATACACACTGACCATTCATGGCTTCAATGATATCAAGAGAGTTAGATTTTTTAATCAGAAAACATTTATTACATTGGAACAGATGATTTTCTATCATGCATATGGAATAATCCCTGAAGAATCAGGTTAACCTTGGAGAATGACGCATTTGACAAATTAGGCCATGTAAGGCAGTATAATCAGAGCAGTGAAAGTTCGATGTCTGGTTTATTTCCTTGAGGTAACCAGAGCTAATTTCCGCTTTGCGTGTACCAGAACACTAGGGGCCAAAAGAGATGAAGACTTTATGATAGGCTCCCCTACACTATAGGGGCCAACTGGGTGAAAAAGGGAATAAAATGAGCTCCCTGCTATGACATTTTCTTGTTCTGACTTTGGCAAAATAATTGCTAGTGAGTGCTGTTCTCTGAGAGAGGAAACTACAGTCCTGAATTGTTTAATGGAAAGTATTAATTGTCTGATCCATGAATTCAGTCTAAATATAAGTATGGGTCACTTTCCTTTAATTCTTTATGCACATATTTTTTCATTTACTTTATTTCATACCTTATATTCATAGCCTGGTTATATTTTCTGTATGTCTTTAATAAAAAGTGTTTTTCAGAGACTACCAGTTTTCCACAAGAGATGTAAATGGTTTCACACTAGTCACCAACTTGATTTTTTCTGCTTCTCTGCTGTCTTTAGCTTCACAGTCCAGAGACCATCTGTCTAGACAGGTGTTATCTCACTGATTTCTAAAAGTAGAAACTGAACATCATTGTTTTTGAAATCTATATAGAAAATGCAATTCTAGTGATAACACAGTGCTGGCCTAAGCTGTGCCCTGTTACAAATCTCTTAGAACAGATGGACTGCAAAATGGCTTATTTTGCATTGACCAGCTGTGAATTCAAACAGTGTATAAGAATTGTATTGTCACTTACACACAAAAATCAAGAAATTTAACAGATATAATATCAAAAGTAAGCCACTTACTTAGTGAATTTATTCTTTCTAAATAAAATCCACTATCTACAATACAGGTAAAAAACAAGTGGGAATAATCTGTCTTAAAGATATCACTATAAAACTGAATTCTTACAAGAAGTATTTTAAGGTCTATAAATTTATGGACCTTGATTATTCTTTATAACTTTTAGCCTGAAAATCATAATTCACTTTATCCCAAATGAAGAATTGCCTAGTCACTAATTGCTGTATGGGTATGTTCTATTGTGTAGCACGAAAGAACTGACTTTTACAAACAGAAATAATTTAAAGATACTACTACAAAAGAATATTTAATTCCCTCATAGAGTCACACCCTCTCCCCCCCAGCAGGGTACATGCATACACACACAGCAACTTATAGAGGCACTCATTATTAGTACAGTGGTTACATACATGCAACCCAGTACCTTATTTGGTGACCAGATCCACCACTTAGCTATGCTGCCTTGGGGAGTTATTTAATATCTTGATTCCCCAGTGTTTGTTATTTTCCTATGCAGAATAAAAGTAATAATGGTCCCTAAATCAAAAGGTTGGTGTGAAGATAAATTACATATATTTATGTATGTTTCAACAAGTGGACAATGTGCATTAGCAGTTGTTGTTGCTGTTATTATTTTCTTTTTATTTTTAAGTTGCAGTTGACTTACAATATTATATTAGATTCAGGTATACAATCCTGTGATTAAATATTTATATAACTTATATAGCGATTGTCCCAATAAATCTATACACCATACATGGTGAGCAAATGTAGATTAATAATAATAAATAATAATGCAATAATTAGTAAATAAATAAAATATAAGAATAAACTCTGTCACATACAACTATAAACCTACATTTGCCCACCCCTGTATATAGTTATTACAATTCTCTATGCTGTACGCTGTTATCATTTCTGTGCTTTAAGTAGGTTGGTGTGTTTTGTTACCTGTCACCTGAACTCAAATTGTATATTCCTGAAGGAAAAATAGGTAACAAGTTTGGACGGGTCACATTGAAGTTGGAGTCTATTATTTCAGCAGTAAATGCCATTTATTCTTTTATATTGGAAAATCAAATCATAATTTAAAATATTTTTATGAGAAAATACATATTTGCATTAAAACAATGAAATTAAATTTAGTATTTGCAGACAACATTTTATAAATGAAAGAAAAAATCAATAAAGTATTTTTTCTGGCATATGTATGACCTGCAAACATGTTTAAAGATTGTTTAAAGAGAGGAAATAATGTGTCCTTAAACTAAATATTTTTCTATATTTGGCTTGAAATCCCCTTCCTTTACCTTTTTGTCCACATCAGTCCACTTCCAAGGAAAGCTGTAGGTAAGAAAAGGTGTAAAGTGTGTCCCTGAGTGGTAAGGGAGCCCAAGGTGAAGGAGTGAAGTGCATGGACGATGTCAGAGCAATGTTTCTGAACTCCAAGATCTAACATAAAGGTTAAATAAATGACACTTTATTTTGAGCCAAGGGTTTATGAAAATTATAACTGCTAATATTTGGTTTTTGGCTTTCTTTTATGTTCCACCTGTGTCACACATTGTTGTGCTTAATTACAAATGGTGAAATCATGGATGTAATAATTGGACATATTTTAGGATGGTGGTTATTGTTATTAGTTATTAATTATCATGCTGTAATATGGTTTTAGTGGGTGAAACAAAGAAGGAGAAAATAAAACCTATTTTCTTGGTTCAAATCTAAACTACGTGAATGGGAAGTGTAATATATGTTGAACAAAAAATTATTTGTCCACAATATTTTGGTAAACCACTATAAATATTAGTTCAAATAAAAGGCCAATAGGAAAAAATGAAACCAGTCTCAGCAATTTATAAATATGTTACACAAATACCTAAAACACAAACTAAATAATGCATTAAATAAAATGTACTTAGAGATCCAGAAATGTAGAACTAGCTTTAACATAAACTGAAGCATTCTATAGTACTCTGAAATATATTTCTTATATGACTTTTACAAAATAAATGAAAATTATTATGATGCATTTTTTTGTATTGTTGCTGGAAAAACTTCATTACTACTTCTCTGTAGGGATAAATGACATAATATATGTGTATAATAGCATAGCACCTAAGTGGTAGTGGGTATTCAATAAATATTTATTCTCTTTACACCTTATTCCATGCTGTTGCTTACCATTTTTAATCTTTATACCCTCTCCTTCAGTTCAAAATGTTTTGACTATTTCAACCCTTCAAAATGTTTCTTAGGATCATTTCATATTTTTTAGAATATCCTGTGTGTCCATTATCAAAATTTATTTCATTATCTGAATTTAGAATGAGAGTCACATCCAGAACCAATAGAAAGATGAAGGAATTTTGCACTAATACTAATTTCTTAATCTAGTAGTTTGGATTGTTCTCCTCCAAAATCATATTCACATCTTAACCCCTTGACCTGTGAATATGACCTTATTTGAAAAAAGAATCTTTGTAGTTGTAATTAGGTGAAAAGTCTCAAATTAGATCATCCTGGATTAACTGAGTTGGCCCAAAATCCAATGGTACAATCTTTATGAAAAGGAATACACAGAAAAAGAGAAGTCATGTGAATATGAAGCCAGAAATTTGATCCCACAGCCCTATGCTAAGGAATGCCTGAAGCTACTAGAAGCTGAAAAAGGCAACGAAGAATTCCCCTCTACAGCTTCTTGAAAGACTGTGGTCCTGATGCTACCTTGATTTTGGTCTTCTACATGTGAGAATTCTGAAAAAAATATATTCTGTTGTTTTAAGCCTCTACATTTGTGGTGATTAGTTTCATTTCTATATGCTCAGAAAGAAATATTAAAAATAAACCTCACAGCAAATGTGGAGGGAAGAAAAGTGGAAAAATAAACAGGATTAAAACGACAAATACTGTTAATTTCACTTATATGTGGGATCTAAAAAAATAAACAAAACAAAAATACACTTATAGAAACAGAGACCAGATAGTTACTGGAGGGGAAGGTGTAGGGGGATGGCAATATAGTCCATAATATTGTGATACGATTGCATGATGACAGATGATTACTAGAATCGGTTGTCAAATCAATTGTACACTGAGGCTAATATAGCTAATATAATATCATATACCAAGTACACTTAAATTTTAAAAAAGTTCTTAAATATCATCTGACCTACTGGTTGAATCAAATAAATTAGGATTTTCAAACTCATTTTTAATTCATAAAAAGCTCACTAGCCCTGGGTCTCTTAACTGGGGAACTATTGACATTTTGGTCTGGGTATTCTATGTTGTAGGGAGCTATCCTGTATATTTTTGGAAGTTTAGCATTAACTCTGGTCTCTACGTACTAGAAAGCAGTAGCACCCTCCCAAATGATGTGGACCCAAAATGTCTTCGGAGGACCAAGACTAGGGTGAGATCAATGAGACATTCACCATGGACACTTAAAGTGGGTACCAAAATCTGAGTAATCAAGATGAATAATACTTAATGCAATATTTTAAACAATATAAATTCATAGAAAAATTAATGATAAAATAACAAAATTTTAAATGAGGACAGACTAGTGCCATTACTAAATATCCCCTGCGGATGTGGAAGGCAAAACTGCCCTCTGTTAAGAACGATTGCAGGAACAGAACACAAGATTACTTGATCTCTTTGTCCTTCTCATTAGTCTTCTCATTACTATGAGGAGAGGCTAAGTATTCTGCTCTGGAGGCAGACAGAACTGAGTTTGAATTCTGACTCTGCACCTGCTTACTATATATCCTTAGGTACAAGTTAAGTTCTTAGCTTTCTCATCTTTTAAATGGGTTCATGGGCACACTTACCGCATTGAATTCCTTTAAATGTTTTAGAGAATTATTGTAAAATGTATAGTAAGAGTGTTTGAAAAATGCTCAATGGTAGCCATAAGCATAACAAACAAAATGATATAAGAGACTATCTTTCTCTAGCAATCAAAGACTGATTTAAATTTAAGAAACCACTTTTGTGAAGAGTATGTTGTGTCCTGGACATAATAAGTGGGCTAAACTGCGTTATACCAACATACGATTTATATCATTATGTTTTATGTCAACTAAATAAATATTACAGAATCTTCAATTCAGCCCCAGTCCCACAGCATGATATCCCTAAGGGTATTTGGCAGCATCTATTCATACAAACAACTCTTAAGTGGTCCCTTTACAGTCCTTATGAATTATCTTAAGGTATTTTTCAACTCCACTCTCGTAATCCAAACATGATGTTGACAACAGCATCACTTCTCTGTTGAAGTGGCTGCAGTAAATGGAAAGCAGGGCTCCTCCTCCAAGGTATGAGCAATACTAGGGGACAATGGAAGTTCAGTTCAGAGTCTTGGAAATGTGATTCAGAAGTTGCTTCAGAAAAATTAGAAGAAAAAAACTTCTACAATTAATAGGGAAACCCTAGAATTCCATGAGACAAAACAATATTCAGAAAATACCCTCAGAATTCTGTTAACTTGGAGTATGTTAATTCTTTCCAACTTTTCATATATATGACTAGAAAAAAATCGGTTGTATTGAGGACTCAGAATAATTTTTTTTATTTCAATACTTATCAAATAAGTAGATGTGTTAATGGTTTGGCCATAAGGTACTGTGTACAGTATTATAAAAACCATGAATATTTAAACCACTTTATTCCATACTACAATAACAAACATATTACATGTATATAAAATCATGAAAAGTATTAGGTACAATGTGGGGCTTACAATTATTTTCCTGAGTGAAGTTTGGATTATTACAATATATTTTAATATCACTTATATAGCATTTAAAGATTAGTCTTATGCAATAGATACACAACACATATACCACATTTTTTAAGTAATCGCCAAAAATTAACATCTAATAAAAATTAAATAGTAAATTAAGTTTCTAATATTTCCTTCTTTAAATTATTTGTTTATAATGTTTGGAATTGTTGAAAAGATTGAATATGAGTATTACCAGACAAATTAGTTTTGATTCACTATTTTTATAACTGCAAATAAAGCATAGAATAGCATTGAAATTATAACAATATATTTTTCTCTGAAGGATGTTCTGCAAATATCCACTAAAATATAAGGTAAATCAAATTTTTTAATGAAAAAAATAAATATATGCATCTTTTTAACACATTAACAATGCAAGATTTATCCTACAATATCAAAAGTCAAACAAAAGGGAAAAAAAGCAAAAACACATAAAATTTAACTGGAGAACAAAAATGTCACTTTAGTGCTGGCTGGGTGGCTGAGTATCTCCTTTGGCAACAGCATCATCCCCATTTATCAAGGTTGTGAGTTTCATATCAGGACAGGGAACACACAAGAAGAAACTAATGTATAAAAAAGAGGAACAACAAGCAGATGTTTTTCTCTCTCTCCCTTTCTCTTTCTCTCTCTAAAAAGGAGGAAAAAAATTAAAAATGTCATCTTAGAAGATATCTACCAAAATGTAATCTGTAGTTGAATAAGTGATAGCTATAAATGCTTCCCATTTTTATTATCCATGCCCTTTTTATAACCCATAAAACTATATAGAGTTTTCATTATATATGCTATGCTAGAAATACTGGAAAATGATGTCCCTAGCATATTGAAGAATAATAAAAGAGAAATACAATGTAGGGCAAAAGTAGGTTTACAACTGTGAGTACACAAAACAGTTTATTCATGTGTTTTTATTAATTATTGTATTGTTCTTTTTTAAGTATAGTTTATTGATTATGCTATTAAAGTTGTCCCATTTTTTTCTCCTCTTTATCCTCCTCTTCCCAGTACCCCCATTCCCTCCAGCATTTCCCCACTTAGTTCATGTCC